>JAAAKL020000329.1:0-45625 GCA_010016065.2 Carybdea cf. marsupialis auct. non (Linnaeus, 1758)
CTGGCCGGTCTGGCCATGGGGCTGGCCTTCCTGGTGACCATCAAATCGGTGTTCCTGCTGCCGGTGATCGCGGCGGTGCTGCTCTGGGAGCTCTGCTGCGAGGTGCCGTGGCAGCGGGCGCTGCTGCGCGGCCTGGTCTTCGCGGCCTTCGCCACGGCGACCTTCGGCCTGTTGTTCGCCCTGCACCGCCAGGCGATGGCCCTGCCCGAACTGCAGGCCAGCGCCCGCTTCATGCAGTCGAGCGCCGGCAAGGTCTTCATCTGGAACGACCTCTTCCCGCGTTGGCCGTTCCTGGCGCGCAGCCTGCTGGAAGACCTGGTGATCTGGTCCATGATGGCGATCGGGACTGTCGTGGCGCTCAGGCGCTGGTACGGCGGCGAACGGATCCAGGGCCTGATGCTGGCCTTCCTGCTGCCGCTCGTCAGCCTGGTGATCTATCGCAACGCCTTTCCCTATTTCTATGTCTTCATCATCTCGCCGGCCGTGATCCTGGCGGGCAGCGCCTTCGCGGCCCTTATGTGCCAGGACGGGCAGGGGGTGATTCGCTCGCCGCGGCTGTGGATCTTCGGCCTGGTGGCGGCGGTGGCGGTCAGGGCGGTGGTGGACCTGGAGGCGGTTAATCTCGAGACGATGGCCTCGATGCGAGGCTCTCTATGCGGTGCTCTCTATGCAAAACATTCTGATCGATACCGACACCGCGTCGGACGACGCAGTGGCTTTGGTGATGGCGCTACGCCACCCGGAGGTCTATGTCGAAGCGGTGACCGTCGTCGCCGGCAACGTGCCGGTGGCACAAGGGGTACAAAACGCCCTCTACACGGCGGAGCTGTGCAGGCGGCAGGTCGAGATCTTTGCCGGCGCCGCCCGGCCGCTCCTGCGACCCCTTGAGACCGCCCAGGAGACCCATGGCGGCGACGGTATGGGAGACATCGACCTCCCCTTGAGCGGTCGCTCGCCGGCGAGCGGCCACGCGGTCGACGTCTTGATCGAGCGCATTCACACATACGCCCGAGCGCGTCGTGAAGGCAACGTGGGCGCTCAGCTCACCCTGGTCTGTCTCGGCCCCTTGACCAACGTCGCGATGGCGCTGCACAGGGATCCGTCGATCGCCGGAGAGTTGACCCGCTGCGTGATCATGGGCGGCAACGGCAAAGGGCCGGGCAACGTCACGCCAGTGGCGGAATACAACATCTGGACCGACCCGGAGGCTGCCAAAGTCGTCTTCGAGTCCGGTCTGCCCATCACCTTGGTCGGTTGGGACATCTCGTGCACCAGCGCGGTGATCGATGCGGAGGCCGAAGCCGAGATCAGAGCCCTGGATACAGAGCTGGCGCACTTTACTGTCGACATTCAGGGCGTGCTCACCGAATTTGCCCACAGCGTCACTCACCTCGCGGGATTTGACCTGCCAGACCCGATCGCCATGGCGGTGGCCATCGAGCCCGAGATCGCCGAGACCGAGTCGGTCTACGCTGCCGTTGTCACTGGCGACGGGCTGGCGCGTGGCCAGACGATCTTCGACTGGCTGGGAGTGACTGGGGAGGCGCCGAACGTCGACGTGGTGCGCCACGTGCCTCGGGGGAAGTTTTTGGCCATGCTCCACGACGCTTTGCGCGCAGGCTGATATTCGTCCACTATCCAAAACCGCTGAATCCGCTTACGCTGCGACGGCTTGCGCCAACAAGGCAGATTTTGCCAGCTCAAGAACCGCGACCGCATGCTCGCGTGTAACGCTTGGAAAATCAGCAAGAAACTCATCCAATGAGTCTCCAGCTTCCAGGTAATCCACCAAACCTTGCACAGGAACCCTGGTGCCTGCGAAAACGGGAGTGCCATTCAGCCTACCAGGAGATGTCGTAATCAGCGGGTTGGGAATCTTCATCTTATTCTTCCTTCCCAAGAAGTTTACTTGTTCCCAGCCATTCTAGCATTTAGGGACCGAGATCCTTCAGCAATTCGTCGATCACAGCTTCTTCTTCCACCACTCGGCCCCGCCTTTCCATGGCGGTTCGCAGCTCAGGATCCCATTCGGCATCGACCGGGTTGCCCCGCAAGGGAATCGGTGGAGCGCTGCCGGCCAGCTCGGAGTGCTGGGCTTGTTCTACGACCTGAAGATAGTCAGAGACAGTGAAGCGCCACGGGCGGAATCGCAAGGTGCGGAAAAGGACGTTGGCGATGCGCAGGCCGCCCCAGTCGAAGTCGCCGTGATAATGCAGCTCGGCACCACTTTCGACCAGCGAGCGCAGCAGCACGAGGGCGGCGGTATCGGGCTGACCGGCGAGACAGACGAGGGCGGGGGCAGCTTTGCCCAGGCGGTCGGCGGCCACCGAAATCACGGCGGGATTCTCGCAAACGAAGACGCGGCCAGGTGCCGGCAGCCGAACCGGATCGCTGCCGGCTAACTGGCGTAAGGTGACGCGTATCGGTTCCCCGATGGCGGCATGGGCCCGCAAGGTCCGGTGGAGCAGGCCTTCGCCGGCGGGAGCGACGCCCAGGGCCAGGACGTCACAGCTCAAGTCGTCGCAGATGACGCCGGCGGTCGCCCAGAGCTCGCGACGTTCGGCGGCGGAGAGCGGCAGAGGACGGTGGTGAAGATGCGCCAAGGCGCGTAGGACCAGGGCGGGCACCCGATGACCAGCATCAAGGGCATGGCTGTCGCCGAGCACTCGGTTGGCGAGCACGGCCAGACGGGTGCCGGCGTCGCCGGTGTCGGTGTCGTCGGTACGATGCGCATCGTCGCTCAAAAGCTCGGCCAGGACGGCGAACACACGCTCTTGCAGGTCGCCGGGATTTTCCGAGCCACGGCCCGCGAGTCGCCGGTAGAGACCGGAGGTCTCCAGGTCTTCGAGCCAGGGGACGAGTTTCGGGTGCTCCAGGATCAACGGATGCTGGTGGGCGAGTCGCCATAAGCGTTGCCACTGCTCGGACTCGGCGGCACGTTCGGCGGGTAAGTCACGCAGGGAGCCGTGATGGAGTGTCAGCGCCTCAGCCAGACTGACGGCAAAGCGCGATTGCCGGAGGACGCGGTCGAGACGACTCAGCTGGACGCGCAGCGACTGGTCCGGCGGCGGCACCGTGCGCAGACCCAAGAGGTCGGCAATAGCCCGCCGCTCCTCTGCATCCGGCGAATCCAGGCGCACGCTGCCGCGCAGGGTGCCGTAGCGTTCGAGCTTCGCCTTCGCTGCTTGCAAGAGACGTTTCAGGGCGGGTCGACCCAGCAGGCGCCTCAGGGCCGCTGGCGGCTCTTGACGATTCGAGCTGGCGCTCATGGCGAGTCTTCTTCGACCAGTTGGGCGCCGTTCCAGACGAAGCGGATCGCCTCGGCGCCGCCCGCCGAGGGATCGCGATAGAGCTGATAGGTGGCGACGCCAGGAAGCTCGCGGTAGCAACCCCATTCGTCGTAACTGGTCATCATGAAATCGAGATCGAACTCGACCAGGAGCGCCATGCATCGGCCGCGCATTCCCGGATCGATGCCGGCAAAGGCTTCGTCGAGCAGGATCAGTTTCGGCGCCTGCTTGTGAGCGGGGCGATAGTGCGCGGCGGCGGCCGCAAAGAGCGGCAGATGTAGCGCCACTGCCCGTTCGCCACCGGAGCTGGCGGCGTGGGACTTCTGGGTCAGCGGCGTCCAGTGGCTCTCACCCGGCATCCGGCGCTCGATGCGGAAACGGTGCCAGCGCCGGTAATCCAAGGCTTCGATCAAGTGCTCGCGCCAGGGCACCAGGACGTGCTCCTGACGCGCCTCTTCGATGCGCCCTTGAAAGAAGCCCTCGAGCAGTCGCCGTTCGGGGTTGCCGAGCAGCTCCGGGTCGCGAAGCAGCAACCCCAAGACTTCGCGCACCCGCGGATCGGCGTCTTCATCCGCGCGCCAGGATAGCCTGAGGGTCATGCCCGACGCGGTCGGGCAGGCGATCAGCAAGCGGTTCATCTGGCTGACGAGCTCGTGGGCTTGCCGCAAGCGACCCCGCAGATGGTCGCCGACGTCGCCGAGCAGAATGCGGCGCATGAGCTCGCGCTCTTCGGTGGCCAGCTCGCCTTCGCGTTCTGCCACTTCGGCGTGTAGCATTTCAGCTAGCTCCGCTCCGTCACGATCGCGCTGCTGGTGGCTGACCCGGAAGAGCATCAGCTCGTTCTCCCGATCGAGCCGTGGTTGGAAGTCGGCGCCGATCTCGCCGTCGAGTTCCCGGTAGCGCGGCATCAGGCTGTTGATCCGTCGATCCATCGCTGCTGGCGAGAGGTCGACGTCCGAAGTCTGCTGATGGATCGCCCGGGCGATCTGCAGAGCGCGTTTCAAAGACCAAGGAGCCGCCTCAAGGGTGCCGAGATCCGGAAGCAGCGTCGACGTCACGGAGTCGTCGCTGTTTCCGAGGGCCAGACTGAGGAAACCGACCTCGAAAAGGTACTGCAAGCGTTCGGCGGCTTGGCGTCGCTCACGGTCGAGGTCCGCAAGTTCCGCGCTCTGGTGACGCTGCCGTTCGTCAACCACCGCTCGGCGCTCCCGCAACTCCATGGTCTGACCTTGCCCGGCCTCGAGCGAAGTTTCGAGCTGCTCGCGCTGGCGGATGGCCCGATCGTGACGCTGGACGATTTCTTTCGCTTCGGCGCCGAGGGTCGCTTGCAGGGTCTCGACCTCGGCGCGTGCCGAGCGCGCCTGCTGCTGGCTGCGATCGGCCCGATGGCTGGCTTCCTGACGCCGCTTTCCGATTTCAGCGAGGCGAGTTTGAGCCCGTTCGACGGCGATCGCCGCTCGCTGGACGGCGAGCAGGGCACGGGCTAGATCCTCAAACAGGATCTGGTAATTCTGCACGTGTTCGGAAAAGCCCTCGAGGTCGGACGTCCAAGCGGCAAGGCGGAGCTCGCCGGCTCGGATTTGCAGTCGCTGAGCGGCTTCATCGCGCTGTTGACGGGCGGTCGCGACCGCGTTTTCGACCTCGATCAGCTCGCGACGTCGACGGCCGAGATCGGCGATGGCCGCGGCTGCAGCGTGCCGACGCTGCTCGAGCTCCACCGTCCGTGGCGCCTGCCGCGCTTCGGCCGCGAGCTGCTCGAGACGGGAGCCGAGGAGGCGATCCTCGTCCTCCAGCTCGGCGATATGGGCCTCCTGCTCGGCCAGACGGGCATCGAGCTCGGCCAGCCGTCGGCGACGGGTCGCCTCCCGTGCCGACGCGCCCAGATGCTCGGCACTCGGTTTCATCCAGCGCCCGACGAGAGGACCGAGGCGAAAGCGGCCTTCGAGATCGACGGCAGCAGGCCCTGAATCTCCCACCGCCACAGAGGCCAGAAGCCTTGCCACCACCGGTGACGTCACCGCCGCAGTTTCTTCCACCACCAGCACGTCGGCGAGGGTGCGGCCCTCACCTTCGATCGGTTCGGGGACGAGCAGAGTGTCGAGGGTCTCCGCGTCCAACAGGCTGCCGTCGGGCAGGACCCAGGCGTCGAGGATGCCGGCGGCTTCCAGAGCAGCTTCGAGGCCCGCACGTTCGCCGTCGTCGAGCCCTGCGGCGAAATCACAGAGCAAATAGAACGGGGCGCCCGGACGTTCTTCGCGGGTCGCCGGGCGGGTGTGCGATGGCTCGGGACCGAGCTCGCGGAGGGCGGCAACCCGACGGCGCTCCTCGGCGGTCGCCAGACACTCTTCCAGACAGCTTGCGATCTTGCTTTTGAGCGCTGTGCGTTCCGCGATCCGCCGGTCGCGGCGTCGAGCGACGAGCTCGTTGAGCACGGTTTGCAGGTCGAGCTCAGGGCGGGCTGGCGCTATTTCGGCAGCGGCCTGTGAAGCCACTTCGGATCCCGCCAGGATCGCGGTGCGTAATCGACCGAGCTCGGTCTCGTCGAGAGCGAGCTCGTGGCAGCCTTCGGCCCATTCGATCAAAGTACTCTCGACGCGCTCAGACTCTTCCCGTGCCGCAGCTGCTGCATCGCGTTCGCGTTCTTCGGCTGCACGCACCTGTTCGTCCGCCTCGCGGCGGCGCTCTTCGGCCCTTTCGAAGCGCTCGCCGGCTCGGTCTCGCTCGTCGATCCGGGTGCGCAGCTCACGGACCGCCTCGTGACGCTCGCGGATCGCCGCCCGGACGGTGCCGCGGGCTTCGCCGTCGCGGGCGATGGCGTCGTCCTCCAGCACCGAGCGAGCCGTCTCATGGATCGCCTCGAGCCCGATGTGGGCCGCGCCTTCGGCGGCGCGGCGCGACGGTTTGTCGATCTGCCGCTGAAGTTGCGCGGACTCTCCGCGGGCGACGGTATGTTCCTGATCTTGTTGCTGGAAGTCGTGATCGAGCCGTGCGTGGTCGCGCTGGTCGCGCTCGGCCTGGCGCTTGAGCATTTGAGCCTGCCGCTCCCGGTCGGCGAGGGTCTGGGCGGCGCGCATGGCTTCCGATTGCTCGAGGGCTCGAATTTCGCCGCGGATCTCATCGAGCTGCTGGCGCTGCTCGTCACGTCGGTGTTCGAGATCCTGTAGCTGTTCGCGCAGGGCGTTCGCTTCTCTCTCGGTGGCCTTGAATGCCTCAGCTTTGGCGCGATGCCGGCTTTCGCCGCGTCGGACCTCAGCGGAGCGTCCGCGGGCAATGCCGCGACAGTATTCGCGATAGACCGTCAGGAAGGCCTCGACCGCGGCGATCGCCGATCGCAAACGAGCGAGCTCTTTCTCGTGATGATCGAGACGCTCAAAGAGCTCGGCCAGCTCGCCGATCAACCCTTCGTCGATCGGCGGCAGGCTCTCCCCGAGCAAGTCGGAGAGCTTGGCTGGATCGAGCTTTTCCGACAGCTGAGGCCGGCGCAGTTGCAGCAGCAGGTGCCGTAAGGCCGCGAAACGATCCGAACCGAGGGCGTAGAGGCGTTTGTCGACCTCGTGTCGATACTCGCCGGCATTTTGAAACACGGTGCCGCGCTCGCCGAGGGCCAGGCGCAACTGCTTTTTCGACAGCGGCTGGCGGCTGGGCGTCAGAAGCTCGAGGCCCCCGAGGGCTCCGATGCGTCGGTCGGTGAGGAAGTACCAGGCATCGACGCCAGCACTCCTGCGGGTGGCCCGCAGGCCGCAGCCAAGGGTGATGAAGCGTGTGCCGGCAGGTTCTTCTTCAACGGGATCTTTCGCCGATGGCGCCTGTTGAAGTCCGAGCTCCAGCCAGACATAGCCGACACGGCTCTCGTGACGGCCGCCTTCGAGCAGGTTCCAGCGCATGCTGCGACCCTGGCCTTGGAACGGATCGAGGCGATAGGGCGAGAGATCGGCGTCGAGCAGGAAAGGCAATAGCACCTCGAGCGCTTTCGATTTGCCGCTGCCGTTCTCACCACGCAGAATGAGGCGCCCATCGTGAAAACGCAGCTCTTGATCCTCATATTGCCAAACGTTCAGGATGCCAGCCCTGAGCGGCTGGAAGCGTGACCTCCGCGGCTCGGGCAGAGGCCGGGCCGTCGCCTCGGGCGCTCTATCGGCAAAAGCGCCCAAGCCCAATTGTGCCGTGTCAGGCATGCGACGGATGGCTCACTCGATAACGCGCGATGGCGGGCAGCGGTAAGACCCCTTCGGGTAGCTGCCTCACCAGATTCAAGGACGCCAGCGCGTCCAGGGCATGATCCATCAACAGCGCGGAGCCTGAGGGCGACTCGCGATAGATCTTGGCCCAGCGGCGGCGGGTCAATAGTCGCTCGGCAAATTCCAGCAGTTGCCCACGGGGCACGACGTGGTGCTCTTCGGCATCACCACGAAGATGCTGCGCCAACTCATCAGCAAATAACAGAGCGGCATGGGCAACGTTACTGGTCGATGGGAACGCGACGTCGGTGAGCCGGCCATCGGCGTCGATCGCCGCCAGCCCTTCGCTCCTTACCTCCACCGTCAGGCCCGTCCACTGCTCGACTTGGCGAATCAAATAAGCCCGTTGCCAAGTCAAATAAGCTCGCTCTTCTTCGGCGAGATCCTGAAAATAGACCACCGGTTCTTCGACCAGGCGCCGCATCAACCGATGACGGATGTATAGATTCTTGCCGCCCTCGGTCGGTGGGTAGGACTCGTCGGTCAGAGCTTCTGGACCGGCGGCGAGCGAAGGTGGTATCGGGGACGACAACATCCAGGCCAGACGGCGGCTATTGATGTCGTAGAGGGCGTCGCCATGGCCGCCACGAACGAAGGCACCGTCGTCGCCGTCGGTCTCCTGCAGGATTCCTAGCTCGACCAGGTAACGCACCGCATCGACGAAGCAGCGGCGCTCGGTGGTGCGCTTGAGGTCGATAGGCCGCACTCCGTCGGTGGCGGCGGCGAGCAAGTTCACCTCCTCGGCCAGCCCAGACAAGATGGTCTGAACCTCGGAACGTTCGAGCGCGGCGAGCACCAGGCAGAGCAGCGAGTAACGGCGGCGGTCGAAGGCTTTTCGGTATCGGTTTCGAGCAGGGCGCGGCAGCGCAGCCGGCGGGCGGCGTTTGAAGAGTCGGGCTTGCTCAGGGTCGATGACCAGGCGATAACCCAGCTGATCGCGAAACCATCCCTTGAGCTCAGCCTCGTGCCGACGGATCAACGCAAAGACGTCAGGATCCGGCTGCTCGTCGGTGATCAGTGGGTGACGCAACAGCAGGCGCACTGCGCCTTGGCGCTCCTGATGGGATCGGGCTTCCACCTCCGACATGCCGTCACTGAAGTCACGCATACCGTCTCTCAAGCGACAGCCCGAACACCTTCGGTGACGGTGAGGGTGTAGGCAGGGAGTGTCAGCTGCCCGCGAACACTCCGGACGATCGCTGTCTGAGGTCCCATCTCGTCGGCGAGGTTCGGAGGATCGGAGAGGCTCAGCTGGAGGCGCCCGTCACGGCTGCGCGCTCGGCGCGTGCCGTCGTCGTCGACTGGCTTCGACAACAGGCCATCGAGTAACTCCAGCAAGAGGTCGAGCTCGTCGTCGGCCAAGACCGGCAGCTGGTCGAGACGTTGGGGGCCTTGGCCCGCGAAGCGCTTCAAGGCTTGCTCGCGGCGTTGCCGGAGGCGCTGATGCTGTTCACGCAGGCGCCGCCGAGCGGCGCTATGGTCAACAACTTTAGGTGCTCGCCCGGCGCTGGTCCGGCGCCCGGCTTCGCGCAGGGCCGGAGCGATCTCAACCGGCTCAGCCTCCGCCCAACTGCGTTTCGGCTGCAGTCGGGGCGCCTCTTCGTCCAGTGCACCGAGATGACGCGTCGAGAAGAGCCCGAAGGCATCTTGAAAGAGAGCGTGGGCGTCCGGGACTCGGTCTTCATCCTCGAACCAGGTGGCGAGAGTCATCAGGTCTGCGGCGCGATGGGCGCGGCGAAAGCGTTTTTCATGGATCCGATCGAGGACCATCAAGATCCGCCGGATGGCGTTGCGGGCGGCGCCGCGCAGCATGTCGAGGGTCGGCGGCTGACCGGGAGTGCCCAGGAACCACGCGCTGACATCGTGCCATTGCCCGAGCAACCGCCCGGCGACGTCCCGCTCGGTGTCAAATGCCGGTGCCGGGTCGGCTTCCGCGGCCAGAGTCGCCAACCGACGGGCGCCCGTCTCGCCGATCTCTTCGAGGGCGCGGGTGATGCGAGGAGCGACTTCGGACAGCTCGCGCAGGAAGTCGTCGAGATAAGCGATCACCGCTTCCTTATAGAGCAAGAAAGCTTCGCGGCGAACGTCGCTGGAGTCGATCGCCTCGTGCAGGCGCCCTAAGAAAATGCTGGCGTTTTCGGTCAGCGCGCGAAATTGTTGCGTGACGTTGAACAGCGCTTCATAGAGGGTCTGGGGGCGTGGTGCGTCGCCCCGTAGCTCAGCGAGCAGGATTCCCAGATTCTTGGCAATGGCACCGAGCATGACGGTCTGCAGTGAGCCGCTTTCGCGCAAGACGTCGACGACCGTGCCGACCGCCCGTTCGGCGGCCTCGCCGGCCGGAGTGACTTGATAAAGAAAGTGCCGGCGACGGAAGTCTTCCAGAGTCGCGACGCGGCCGGTGTCGTGAATCCGTCGCAGATTGCCCCACGTCGCCAGCTGGTCGAGCGCGCGTTCGAGGCCGCCTTCACCGAGCTCCGGCTGCAGTCCGCGGCGCTCCAGCTCGGCCGCGATCTGATCCGGTCGATAGTGGATGCGAAAACGCGCCTTGCCATCGGTGAAGGCACGCATGATCGACCGATAAACCGGTGCGAGTGACTCGACGGTATAAGCAAAAACGGGCAGCCGATGATACTCGTCCACAGCTTCCGACATGTGGAGAGTTTATCGGAATTCAAGGCCTGCTAAGCATTCTCTTTGCTAGTCGCCAAGGCGATTCCAGATCTCGGCAGCGCTCCTCGAGCTCGTGGATTCGCTGTTCGGCTTGGGCGTGACTATCCTGAGCGGCCTTCAAGTTCGACATCAAGTCGTGATAATGCTCTTCGAGCCGTCGATACTCCTTGAGTGCCCTCTGATGAGCTTCCTGCTCCTGCTCGAGTTGGCTCGACAACTCTTGATTGTCCTGAAGCGCCTGATGCTTTTCAAACCAAATATTGTCGAGTTTTGCCTGCTTGACAAAATAGGCTTTGATGATTTCCGGATGATGTTCTAGATAGAAGGCCGCGTTGTCTTCGAAAATGGCATCGAACAGTTTCTGACGGTTGCGCAGGGACTTTGAAGATCGGGTCTCGCCGTGCTTGCGGTAGTAGAAAAGCTCTTCCGGAACGACTTCCCAGTGGTACCCAGCAGCGGTCATGTTGAGCCAGAGATTCCAATCCTCCCAGCCGGTGAAAGACTCGCGATAGCCGCCGACTTTTTTCCAAACGCTACGCCGGAAAAGGGCAGAGGCGTGAATATTGTTGACCATCGCCAAAGTGATCAGGGAGCCGTCGCCGGCGTCTAAAGGGCCGTTTTCGTCCCCGAACCGCCGCTGTTGGGTGGTGACGAATCCGAGTTGCTCCTCGCTGTCTGCATTGAGGACCGCCGCGGTTTTCTCGAGATATTCGGGGTGGAGGCAGTCGTCGGCGTCGAGGCTGACGACGTACCGGCTGTCCGAGTTTTTGATACCGGTATTGCGAGCGGCTGCCGGTCCGCGATTTTCGGTCCGCACGACCTTGGTTTTCGGCCACTGGCAGTCGTTGAGCAGCGAAAGGGTCTCGGCTTCGGTGGAGCCGTCGTCGACGATGACGATCTCGAAGTCCTGGCTGGTTTGGGCCAGCACAGACTCGACCGCCTCGGTGAGGAAGCGGCCATAATTGAAGCAGGGGATAACGACGGCGACTTCAGGCATAGGGTCCCAGCCGGCCCGGGCCGTCGATCTGTCTATTCGACCACGAGCTCAGCGTGCCGCGCTTCGATCCACCCCCCCCGCCCTGCCTCGGGTAAAGCGATGCGCAGCGCCTGCTCCCGGCGATCGACCACCCTGACTTCTGTGCCAGCATGAAGTTTGAACAATACCACAGCCGTGAGATTAGTGCCGGAGCGCACGTCGACCTCTTGCGGAATGATCACCGCGACCTGTTCAGGCTTGAGATGACGCAAGGCCAGGGAGGTGCCGGTGGTCAGCAGCAGCAGCAATAAGCCGATGAAAATCCAGCGCAGGATCTCGGATGCGCGCCGGTAAATCCGCAGGATCAAGACCGCCCACAGCACCAGGTTGAGCACCACCACGAGGGTTCCTAGCTCGGAGCGGCTCAGGCTGTAGTGCCAGAAGAACAGGGTTTTGGCGACTGCGGTCGGCGCCGGCGGCGCGATCGCGTCTTTGGCACTCTTGCGGGCGAATTCGAGGTTGGCGAGAACGTCCTGATCTCGCGGCTGAAAGATCAGGCTGCGCCGATAGGAAGCGATCGCATGACCGAGCTCGCCGTTGCGCAGATAGGCGTTGCCCAGGTTGTAGTGCAGATGGCCACTTTCAAAGCCGGCGTCTTGAAGCTGTCGATAGAGATCGATCGCTTCGGCGAAGCGGCCCGTTTCATAGGCGGCGTTCGCGTTGACGAAGGTCTCGCCGGGGACGATCGTCGGAGCCGCAGCGGGTGCGTCCGGCGCCGTCGCGTCGCCCGCGGCTGGAGAAGAAGTTGGCTCGGCTAGCCCAGCCTCGCCGGATTCAGCCGGAGCGTTGATGCCGGGCGCCTCCTGGCCGGGCGCCTCCTGGCCGAGGGTGAGCGGCGCGTAGGCGGCGAGCAGCAGCAAGAAGCCGCTGAGAGATCGGACAAGATGCTTCGCGCCTCGACCTGTTGGCAGAACTTTCAGGCTCTGCTCAAGGCCTCCCCAGCGAGATCGAATCCGGTGAATTGCCTCGATTGCCATACGCTACTTTCGGATTTGCCGCTCCAGGGTCTTGAGCAAGGACTGTAACTCTGAGACCGAATCTTCGCTGACGGCGGCTTGGTCTCCCGCGTATTGGGCCGCCTCGTAGCTTTCGAGCCGTTCCTGAGTCTCGCGGACCACCGCCGCTTCGACCCCGCATTGTGTCAGTTGTTCACCAGCCTCGGCGGGGGTCAGAGCGCTGCCCTCGAGCGCCACCTTGTCGCCGATGTACTGGCGAAGCCTTCTGGAGGCCAGAACCGCGGCCTCCCGATGTTGTCCTTCCTGGGCAGCTGTCCTGACCTCGTCCAATCCTTTCAGAGCCTTCTTGAGCGCTGAGCGACGGCGCACCGCCTCGACATTGACCGCAAGATGACGCCGGCGTCGATCGACGAAGAGCAGGCCGAAGAAAGCGATCGGTGGTGCCAAGACCCCGGCGAGCCAGGTGGCGTTCGCCCGGTGGCCGAAAGGGGTGGGGGTGACGGCGTCCAGCTCTTTGTAGATGGGCAGGATGTCGTCCGCCAGGATGCGCACCGCGACCTTGCCGGTGTTGGGCGCCACGGATTCGGTGAGGCGCAGCTCTTCTTTGCCGTCGGCCGGTTGGACAGCAAGGGTGATGGGCTGAGTTTGGGCGGTGCGATAGCTACCCGCGGTGGGATCAAAGTAGGTCAGGCGGACGGCAGGGACCTTCAGTTCGCCTGGCTCCAGGGGGACAAGGGCCTTGGAGTACGACCGGGAGCCCGACAGCTGGTTGCCGGAGCGTTGGATCGAACTGGTGGGTGGCTCGTCGTAAGTTTTGAAGGAGCTGAGCTCGGGCAAGGTCGGCTCACCGATCATCTGAACGTTGCCGGTGCCGGAGATGGTGATCTTCCAAGTCGCGGATTCTCCGACCTTGAGCTCGCGTTTCGGGATCTTGCCGGAGAGTTCGAAATCACCTACGAGGCCCGAGTAGCCACTGGGCGCTGCCGGCAAGGGGCGCACCTCGACCTCCACCGGTTGGCTGCGCAAGACCCGTTTTTCGCCGCGTCGGCGGCTGCCGAAGAAGTCGTCGAAGACGCTGCCGCGGCGTCGGCGATCGCGGACCAGGACTTGGCATTGCAGCTGGGTGGCGGGCAAGGTCAGCTTTCCTTCCTCTTGGGGAAACAGCGCCTTTCGGATCTCGCTGACCAGGAATTCCTGGCCGCGACGTGTCGTGGTGTATTCCTTGACCTCGCCTAAGTCTTCGACCAAGAAGCCTTCAAACTCGAAGGGGGTCAGCAGTTGGGCCTCCTGCACCTGGACTCGGCGATAGAAACGCCAGGTATAGATGATTTGCTCGCCGACGTAAGGCTTGTCGTTTGAGACCCGCGCCGTGATGAAGACGTTGCTGGACTCACGAGGCGTGGCCGAGGCTTCCAGAATGCGGACGGTGAAGGGTTTACTCTGGTAAAGCTTGTCGCCGAGCTGGACGCTGGCGGCTCCGATGGTGAAAGTTCCGGTCTGCTGAGGCATCAGCAGATAGTTGTGGGTGACGCTGACCGTCGTGCGTCCGTTCGCCATGCTGAGCTGGCTCTGTTGGCCGGCGGAGAAGACTTGGAACGCCGGCAGATCCGGCAGCCGCGGCCGGGCGTTTTGAGAACCTTGAATGGTGACTTTCAGGGTCAGTTGATCCTGGATCGTCGCTTCCGCGCGGTCGATAGTGACCTGGATGCCTTGGGCGAACGCGGACGCGCTGAGCGACAGCCAGGCGAGGCCGAGCAAAGTCGCCCGGAGCGCTCGTGAGGCGTCGATCGATCCGGCCAGCCGCCGTGGAGTGATCACCAGTCTTTCTCCGGCTTAGCGCGCCGCGATCCGGGGGGCAGGCGTCGCTGTTGATCGGGCAGTCCTTCCTCGAGACCCTGAAGATAACGCTCGGCTTCCTCCGGCGTCAGGCCTTCCTGCTCTTCCGGCGGCCGAGCTTGCCCTTCCCCCGGTTGTTGTTCGGCCGGCTGCTCTTGAGCTTCTTCGCCGTCGGAGATTCCATCACCGTCGGTGTCGGCCTTGTTGGGGTCGGTCTCGCCCTCGTCTACTTGGCCGCTACGGTTCTGATCCTCCTGGCCGTCGGGGACGCCGTCGCCGTCGGTATCGGGATTTTCCGGATCGGTGGGATTGGGAGCGTTGCGCTCGAGCTCGTCGGGCAAGCCGTCGCCGTCGGAGTCTTGAGGTTGGCCGCCTTGCTGCTGCTGTTGCTGCTGATCGCCCTGTTGTTGCTGATCACCCTGTTGTTGCTGATCGTCTTGCT
This sequence comes from Carybdea cf. marsupialis auct. non (Linnaeus, 1758), assembly GCA_010016065.2. Taxonomy (NCBI): domain Eukaryota; kingdom Metazoa; phylum Cnidaria; class Cubozoa; order Carybdeida; family Carybdeidae; genus Carybdea; species Carybdea cf. marsupialis auct. non (Linnaeus, 1758). The sequence goes on from JAAAKL020000329.1 coordinate 14,469, forward strand.
GTTGCTGGTCGCCCTGCTGCTGTTGCTGTTGCTCCTGCTGGCGCTTTTGGGCTTCTTCATGACGACGACGAATCTCATCGCGCACGAATTCAAGATTGAATTTCGAATCTTCGTCGTCCGGATTGAGCTCGAGGGCGGTCTTAAACAACTCCACCGCTTCCTGGAGGCGCCCTTGGCGGTAGGCGGAGTTGCCCAGGTTGTAGAGCGCCTGGGCGCGGACGGCATCATCCGCGGCCAAGGCCGCTTGAGCGAACGCGCGATCCGCTTCCTCGAAGTTCTTCATCTGGTAGTGAACGCTGCCCAGATTGAGCGCGACATCGGGATTCTCGGGATATTCGACCTGCTGATCGACGAAGCCCTGGAGCGCCTGTTCGTAGGCTTCACCGTCGTAGGCCGCGTAGGGAGAATCGAAGCTTTCCGGCTCGGCCGCCGGCTCGGGGGTCTCGGCCTCCACGGCGGGCGGTTCGGCGTCGGGGGGCTCTTGGGCACTGGGCGGGGCAGAGGGGGCCGTGGCCGGCGTTTGTGCGCCCGGTGTTTGTGCGCTAGACGTGGTCGCCAGAGCGGCAAGAGATAGCAGGCAGAAGAAATGGAGCTGCAGTCTACGCATTCGTGGCCCTCCTCCGGGAACGTTCCGAGATCAGGGGCTCGAGCATCAGAGCGATGAGCGCCACGACGAGGATCCACTGGTAGCGCTCTTCCCATCGCTGGCGGCGTTTCGAGCCGAGCTCTTCGTCTTCGAGGGTCGCTTTGATGCCTTGGGAGTAAATCTGCTCGAGGTCGACGTCGCCGGTCACCGAGCGCACGTAGCGTCCGCTGGTGTTGAGCGCGATCTTTTGCAGGGTCGTCTCGTCGAGCCTTGAGAGAATGATTTCGCCTCGCCGATCACGACGAAAGCCGCCATCCGGGCCTGGAATCGGCGAGCCTTCGTCGCGTCCGATGCCGATGGTGAAGATGCGAATGCCGGCCAGCTTGGCTTCTTCGGCGGCCTTGAGCGCAGCGCCGGAATGGTCCTCGCCGTCGGTGATCAGAATGATCGCCTTGGACTGATGGGAAGAGCCTTCGAAGGCCTCGACGGAGGTGCGGATGGCGTCACCGATGGCGGTGCCTTTGACCGGGATCAAATCAGTGTCGATGGCGTCTAGAAAGATCGCTGCGGCGCCGTAGTCGAGGGTCAGGGGGCATTCGACGAAGGCGGCCCCGGCGAAGGCGACCAATCCGATGCGGTCGCCTTCCATCAGTCGCAGGAGATCCGCGATCTCCCGCTTGGCCCGCTCCAGCCGCGGCAGCTTGCCGCCGGATTCGGCGTCTTCGACCAGCATCGAGTCCGAGACGTCGAGGGCGACGACGATATCGACCCCTTCGCGAGTGACCTCTTCCCAGGAGAAGCCGTACTTGAGTTCGGCCAGCGACAGTACCGCCGCCAGCAGTCCGAGCACAACCAGACCTGCTTTCAGATACTGACGCGAGCGGCTGACCCCGGCGGTCAGGCGCTCAAGCATTTCTGGAGATGCAAAGCGCCGCAGCAGGCGGGATTTGGTCCGAAACGAGTAGATATAGAAAGCCAGCGTGATCGGCACCAGCCATAGCAGCCACAGAGATTCAGTGGACCCGACCTTGACGTCATCGCAGCCGGTCAACAGCAACAATAGGGGCAATACCAGCGTTGTTCGGGGCGACGCCTGCGTTGTCCAGTTCTGCGTCGTCCATCGCCGTAGGGGCGACGCCTGCGTCGCCCGGTTCTGCATCGCGTTATTCATGGCAGCTTGCGGAATCGGGTACCGAGCATCAGCACCTCGAGCAGGAGGAGCGCGACGGCAGGAATTACGAACCAGCGAAAGCGCTCGTTGTATTCCATATAAGAAGACATGGTGATTTCGGTTTTCTCGAGCTGGTCGATTTGCTCGTAGATCTGCTGCAAGGCACGCTCGTCCTCGGCGCGAAAGTACTCGCCTCCGGTCAGCTCAGCGATCCGGCGCAGGGTTTCCTCGTCGATCTCGACGTCTTGGTAAACGACCTGCTTGCCGAATAAAGAATCGACGATGAACGGTGCCTTGTCGCGGCTCCCCGCGCCGACGGTGTAGATTTTGACGCCGAAGGTCGCCGCCACCTCGGCCGCCTTGGTGGGTGACAGGGAGCCGGCGTTCGAGCGGCCGTCGGTGAGCAGGATGATCACCTTCGACTTGGCCTCGGACTCTTTGAGTCGCTTGACCGCGGTCCCCAACGCCGAGCCGATCGCCGTGGCGTCGCCGGCCATGCCGATCTCGAGCCGCTCCATGAAGGTCGCGACGATGCCGTGATCGAGAGTGAGCGGACATTGGGTAAAGGCCTCCGCGCCGAAGACGACCAGACCGATCTGATCGTTTTCGCGCTTCTGCACGAATTCTTCGACCACCGACTTGACCACCTCGAGCCGGTTTTTGCGATCGGCCACCCGACGGTTGGCATCGAGATCGAGGGCCTGCATCGAGCCGGAGGTGTCGATCACCAACACGATGTCGATCCCCTCGGTGCGCACCTGGGTTTGGGTGCGACCGGTCTGCGGTCGGGCCATGGCGACCATCAGAAGAGCCACCGTCACCAGGCGCAGACCCAGAAAGAGGCGACGCAAGATCAGCGACTTCGACGGTCGGAGTCGTAGCAGGTTGCGAATATTCGAGAACTTGACCGCCGCCGCCTGGCGCCGGCGATGGGCCAGCCAGGGCAACAGCACGAAGGCGGCGGCCCAGATGAGGAAGAGCGGGATGAGGAGCGTCAGCATCCAGCGATGGGCGAGGAAGAGCTCGCTCATGCGGCCATCTCCCGAACTTCGTTCGTCTCTGGATCCGTCGCGTCGGTCGTCACGTCCTCGGGACGTACACGGGTGGCTTCGACGAAGCTCAGGGCGCCTTCATAGGTGGTTTCGATCTCGGCCTCCGAAGGCTCGTGGGCGGCAAACTTCACCTGGTCGGTGGCGGTCAGGAAGCGCCGTAAACGCTCACCGTCGTCGTTGCCGAGGCCGCGCACTTCATCGAGCGTCGCGACGATTTCTTCGGTCGTCAGATCCGTGGCGTTGAGAGTGAAGCGGTTTTCGACATAGGCGCGAATGACCTCGGAGATTTCGAAGTGGAACTGACGCATCGCCTCTTCGTCCTCGAAGTCGGTGGTGCGTAGGCGTTCCAAGGCTTCGAATGCGATCTCATGGGCCGGCCGAGGCGGCACCTCGATCTTGCGCCGCTGACGTTGCCACAGCCAGAAACCGAGCACGGCAAGTAAGGCCGCGCCGGCTCCGGCTGACGCCCAGACCCACCAAGGGGTCGGAGTCTCGACCTGGCGCAGCGGTTTGAGGCCGCGGATGTCGGTGACCTCGTCGCCTTCGGGCAGGACGGACTGGACTTCGATGAAGATTTCAGACGTCTGCACGGTTTCGAAACCGGCATCTGCTTGGGGACTGACGCCTGCTTTGGCACTAGCGCCCGCTGGCTCGTTGCTATCGGCGTCGCCTGGAACGGGGGCCTCATCTTCCGACGGTGCCAGGCGGTAGGCGACCTCGACCGGTGGCAGCACATAGGAACCGACCAGATCGGCGCGCAGCTTGTACCAGCGTTCCTCGATCCGTCGCCCGTTCTCATCGCCGGGCTCTTCGCTGCCGATGTCAATGATGCGAAAGCCGGCGATGTCGGCGCCGGTCTCCGGCAACTCCACCTGATAGCTCGGATCGTAGTCAAGGGTCACGGTGTAAGTGATGACGTCGCCGGTGGTGGCAACGGCCCGATCGACTCGGGAGCGGGTCTCGACCGGGGCGCGCTGGCTTTGCCCGTTGTCGGAGACTCCTGACTCAGAATCGGGGGCGTTGACGTCGGGGGTTTGGGGGCCACAGGCCAAGGCGAAGACGAGCAAGAGGATCCCCCCGAAGCCTCCTTTTGCCAAGGGGGGGAGGATCGCAAGGCTCAGTCCTAGCGCGCTTCTCTGGTGCGCGCTTCTATTGCGCATCCGCCATCCTCTCGGGAAAGAACTGCACGTCTTCGGTGGCGAGCTCGGAGTTGATGACTTCCTGATACGCCGACTGCATCTTCGACATGCGATAGTCGCGCTCGACCTCCGGCGGCATCTGCTCGAGAGTCTCGCCCTCCTTCTCGTAGCGGGCGCGATTGGCCTCGAAGAAGTTTTGCAGATCCGCCGGATCGATCTGGATCTTCGGCACCACCTCACGCTCGACGAACTTGGAGATCGCCAGTTGCTTGAGCAGCGCTTCGTAGCTGCGGCGGACTTGCGGATCGCGGTCGTATTCGAGTTTGACCGCCTTGCGCCACAGGAGCTCGTCCGCGACGTACTTCTGGAGCAACTCGGCGCGTTGCGCCTCGCCTTGGAACTGGGCCGCCGCCTCTGGCGGCAGGTCGTCGAGCAGGGCGAGGACGCGGGAGCGAGGAATCTCTTCATCGCCGATCCGTGCGACGATCGGATCGTCTTGCGAGCGGGCGACGGCGTCGCTCGGGTCAAGGGCGACCCGCGAGTCGAGGACGGCTTTGGCCGAGTGGTAACGCCCCAGGCGCTCGAGGGTATGCACGACCTTCTTCGACAGCTGGTCAGATAGCTCTCCGACGCCGAGCGACTCGGCCTCATAGAACCAACGCAAGGCCTTCTCGTAGCGGCCGTCGTCCAGGTAAGTGCTGGCGAGGCTATAGGCGACGCTGGCACGGGTCTCGTCCGAGGCGTCGGTGGTTTCGAGATACACCTCGTAGAGTGCCGCCGCTTCGTCGAGAGCACCGGCGGCCTTGAGTTTGGAAGCCACCTCGCGAGCGTGCTCGGAAGCTTCTGGATCGGCAGCGGATCCGGATCCGGGTCGCAGCACCAGAAACCCTCCGAGGGCCACGAGGCCGATCAGATTGGCGATCAACAACACCCGGACCAGCGAATCGCGTGTCGGGTTGGGGGCGGTGCTCGGGGGGGGTCTCAGCTCCATCGGATTCGTCTCTAAAGTTGCGTTCAGGCTGAAGTTGCGTTCAGGAAGGGCAGCAGATTGCCTCTACCGCCGAGTCTCGCGAAAGTGAAAGTAGCGCACCAGGGCGTCGACGTAGTCTTCATCGTCGGCCCGGATCTCGACCTGGCCGACGCCCGAGGAGCGAAAAAGATTTTCGCGCTCGCCTCGCGCTTCGCCGGACAGGATGTTGAAGCCTCGGGTGGTGTTTTTATCGTAAGTGTCGATCAGGATCGTCTCGCCGGTCTCCGCGTCTTCGAGTTCCAGGATGCCGATCTCCGGTAGCGTCATCTCGCGACGATCCCCGACCGAGATCGCGGTCACGTCGTGACGGCGGCCGGCGATGCGCAATCGTTCTTCGAAGCCCTGGTCGAGGAAGTCGGACAGCACAAAGATCACCGCCCGGCGTCGCACCACCTTCGAGAGATATTCGAGAGCGCCGGAAAGATCGGTCGACTGGCGGGTGGGCTTGAAGCTCAGAATCTCGCGGATCACCCGCCAGACGTGAGCCGAGCCTTTTTTCGGCGGGATATAGCGTTCGATGTGGTCGGTGAAGATCAGCAGGCCGACCCGATCGTTGGACTTGATCGCGGTATACGCCAAGAGCGCTGCGACTTCGGCCGCGACCTCGTTCTTGAGCTTGGCGCCGGTGCCGAAGGCGCCCGAGGAGCTGACGTCGACCACCAGCATGACGGTCAGCTCGCGCTCCTCGCGATGCACTTTGACAAAGGGGTGCCCCATGCGTGCCGTGACTTTCCAGTCGATGTGGCGGATGTCGTCTCCAGGGCGATACTCCCGGACCTCCTCGAACTCCATGCCCCGACCCTTGAAGGCGCTCTCGTATTCGCCGGCAAAGACGTCGTTGACCACCCGCTGAGTGCGGATCTGAATCGCCTTGATCTTGGCGAATAGCTCCGGAGACAGTTTGGCGGCGTTGTCGTCGCTGGCGTCGCTCGGGGGCGCGCTGGAGGTGAACCAACCCATGGTTTATGACCCCCTCACCCTAACCCTCTCCCCCAAGGGGAGAGGGAACCAGAGTCCTGACCCTCTCCCAAGGGGAGAGGGGACCAGAGCCTGGATGTGTGCTCTTGGGATGCTTGCATAGCTGTTCGTCCTGGATCCGTTCTCAATCAGGTACTGGGTTGCGCCTCTTCAGGAGTGGACGCTGGTCTTCTAAGGCACGTCGACGGTGCCGAGGATTTCCTGGATCAGATCGTCCGAGGTCAGATCCTGAGCTTCGGCCTCATAAGAGATCAGGACTCGGTGACGCAGGACGTCGGGGCTGATGGTCTTGACGTCCTGGGGCGTGACGTACGCCCGGCCGGACATCAGCGCCTGAACCCGCGCCGCCTTCGCCAGGTAGATGGTGGCGCGGGGGGAAGCCCCGTATTCGATCAGCTTGTCGAGCTTGTCGAGCTTGTAAAGGCTAGGCTCGCGGGTGGCGAAGACGATTTCGACGATGTAGTCCTCGACTTTCTCGTCGAGGTAGATGGCGTCGGCCAGGTCGCGCATCGCCTTGATGTCGTCGGGAGTGAGCGCCGGTCTCACCTCGGGCTTCTCGCGTTGGGCCATGCGCCGCATGATCTCCTTCTCCTCCATTTTGTCGGGATAGGAGACTTTGAGCTTGAGCATGAAGCGGTCGACCTGGGCTTCGGGCAAAGGGTAGGTGCCCTCCTGCTCGATCGGGTTCTGAGTCGCCAGCACCAGGAAGGGGTCGGGCAGCTTCCGAGTGCGCTCGCCGATCGTCACCTGACGTTCCTGCATCGCCTCGAGCAAAGCCGACTGCACCTTGGCCGGCGCGCGGTTGATCTCGTCCGCGAGCAGCAGGTTGGTGAAGATCGGGCCTTTCTTGAGCGCAAAGTCCTGGCTCTCCTGGCGGTAGATCTCGGTGCCGATGAGGTCTGCCGGCAAGAGATCAGGGGTGAATTGAATGCGGGAAAAACCGGTGTCGATGGCGTCGGACACGGTCTTGATGGCGGTGGTTTTGGCGAGACCGGGAATGCCCTCGACCAGGATGTGGCCGTCGGCGATCAAGGCCATCAAGATGCGGTCGATCATGTAGCTCTGACCGACAATGACTTTGGCGATCTCCTCGCGCAGCTGCTGCAGCTTCTGCGATTGCGCCTCGATCTCCGGCGCCAGCTCTTGTGCGGTTGCGGTCGTCATCGACTCCTCCAGGATATGGCTTAAGGGGTTTCGTCTTTCAGTTTCAAGCCTTTGCGATCTTGCTTGGCGGTGTCCGGCCGGACCTGGCCGAGTCGCCGCTCGACCGAGCGTTGCAGCCGATCGAGCTCGGCGGCCGGTGGCACCTCGCCGCCGTACCGGGCGCGCTCGACGGCATCGGCCAGGGACGCGTCTTCGTCTTCCGGGTTTTCCTGCAGAGCTTCTCGCAGCTTGCGATCGAGCTCGGCCAATGCCAGTAAGCAGCCGGCACCGTCGCCGGCGAGACGTTTCTTACGCGTCTCCTCGAAGTCGGCCGCCAGCGCGTCGTAGATTCCGGACGTCGACGCGCCACGGTCGCCTCGGCGACGGTGCAGCTTGCGTGCGACGACAAAACCGGCGAAGCCGAGAAACGCGACGCCGGCGGTGCTGGCGACGAAAGTCGCTGGCGCCAGCCCCAGGATGGTCGGCGCCACCACTTCCACCGTCGGCCCTTCGACCCGTCCGGCGACCGGCGTCGATTCGAAGCGCGGCGTGTAGCGGATCTCGACCGGATCGAGGGCATATTTGCCGGGAGCGTCGGCCCGTAGGGTGGCGCGATAGGTCAGTCGATTGTCGCCCTGACGGCTCGACGATTCGGCGGTCACCGATTCCTGCACGACGCCTTCGGGCAGGAGAATTTCGGGCGGATGGGGCAGATATTCTTCGAAGTTGCCGGCCCAGTGGAGCTCGATGTCGAGGGTGAAGGATTCACCGACCTTGGCGGTCGTGCTGGCCATCCGGACCTCGGCGGTGGGCGGGTCGCTCACCGACGGCGTCGCTACCGGCGCGCCGACGTCAGCGTAGGCGCCGGAAGTATCGGTCGCGGGATCGACGGTCAGCGTCGCCGGAATCGCCGCCAGTGCACCGTCAAACATCGGCGCCAGAGCCGCCCAGTCGCGCGAACCTCGGGAGACCGCCACCAGTTGCCCTTTCGGGCTGACCAGGTAGCTGATCGGAATCGACGACGCTCGATAGGTGGCGCCAACCTGCTTCGTTTGATCCCAGAGGATGGGAAAGGTCAGCTGCAGCTGGCGAACGAAAGGTTCGAGCGGTGCGTCCGGATCGTCGATCGAGACACCGAGCACCACAACGCCTTCGGCGGCCTTTTCTTGGTGCAGGCGTTCAAGGGTCGGCAGCTCGGTGCGGCACGGCCCGCACCAGGTAGCAAAGAAGGTCAGAACCACCCAGCTGCCGTAGTAGTCGGATAGCGACGCTTGGCCGCCGGTCAGGTCGGGCAGGGTGAAGTTACTGGCCGGTGCCGCCGGTTGGATCGATCGGACGCCGTAGCGGGAAAAAAGATCGGGCAACCCAGCCGGCGCTGCGGTCTGGGCGGAGAGCGGCAGCGCGCAGAGCGCGGATGCCAGGGCCAGGTGGGAGAATCTTCGTTGCACGATCTTGTTGGATGGGGAAACTGTCGATGGGAAAACTGCCAGTCCGGTCCCGAACCGGCCTCAGGAGCGTCAAATTGACGCGGCTGTGGAGGGCTGCGCGGCGTTTTTTCGTCCGCGGCGTCAGTTATAGGCAAAGCGCGTGCCGGACCTGCGGCCGACCGCGGAGAGGCGGCGATCGCTGTGCTACTCTCTTCCGAGGTTCGCCTGCTGGATTTCGATGGAGTTCAGGTCCCGTGCCGCCCCGTGAAGGCGACCGGCACCGCTGATCAGGTGAAGATTTCGGTACACTAAAAGATGGGAAGATGTCGCCACGGAAGATCTCTCCGCGAAAGATCTCGCCACGCAAGATCTCTCCCTTGAAGGTTTCGCCAAGGCGTCAGCTGACGCTGACCGGCCTGTTTGGCGCCGTGCGGGAAGAGCTCCCCGAGGAGCTGCAGAGATGGGTCGGTGCCGCGTCGTCCTTGGGCCAGCCGGCAGGGGCCGGCAGGTTTCCAGTGCTCGACGCTTCTGACGAGAATCTGGAAGTCAAAGGTGGGCTCGTCCGGCTCTTCGATCAGCCGTTTCGAGTTTCCGGCAAACTGGCGGCTGATCTACTCATTCATGAGCCAGAGGCCGAGGTGCAGATCCTCGCGTTTTCGGACCCACGATCGACCCGCGAGGCGGACTCAGCAGAACTCTTGACGGCACCGGACGGCTCGGTGTTGAGCGAACTGCGCTTCCAGGCCGCGGCGGGGATCTCCGGCAAGATGGTTTCGACTCCGTCAGGCGGTCTACGGCTGTCGGCCAACGCCGCTGCTGGTGGCGGTTTGGTCTATCGCCATTTGCGTCCCAGCCCGACGACCGTGACGCGCAAGGTGGCCTTGCGGCGGCTCCTGGCGTCGTCCAGGCCTCCGGCGCTCGTGCCGCTCGAGCTGGACGAGCTGATGCCGAGCGAGATCCATGTGCTCCAGACCAAGCTCAACTTCGACTTCGGGCTCGACGTGACCTTCGGCGGTAACGCCACTCTGGCGAAGGACTTGAGCGAGTTCAAGGAACTGACCGCGGTTTTTCAAGGCACGCCAGCCGAGCTTCGTTTGGACGTCGACTATTCGCTGCGGGCGTCTTTTGGTTATTCCTTGTACCAAGAGATGTCGATCGCGATCGGTCGTTTCAATCTGGTCGATGACGACTGGCTGCGGCTGCGAATTCAGCGTCTGCGGCGCAGCGAGCTGACCCTCGGCGCTCAGCTCGATCTCGACGTCGAATACAACCTCGCCAGAAATAGTGTCGTCGCCCTCTACAACCGCATCCTGGCGCTCGATCCGACCCGGAGCTTCATGTCGACCCTGCAAGAGGTGCAAGAATTGCGGTCGATCGGCTGGGGGCGGATTCGGGACAAGCTGGCGGCCACCGTCGGCGATGAGATCGACGAACTGCTGGGATCGATCGATTGGCGCCAGTGGGCCGAAGGCTCGGACCGGCAGCGGATCGATGATCTGCTGAACCAACTCCAGAAGATCCTCCAGGCCTACACCGACTTGCCGGACAAGATTCGCGGCCTCTGGGACACCGCCTTGGGGGAGGCGGACCTCGGCCCGGAGTCCCCGATCCTTAGAGCTCTCGGCAAGATTCGGAGCATCGATCCGCAACAGCCGACCGCCATCTTGGGCAATCTTCTGGACGACGATTGGCGGCCGGCGCACGCCCTCCTCGAGCAGCTTTCCGGTCTGTCGCTGGACGATCTGCTGGCAGGTCGGACGGGCGACGTCGGCGAGGCTCTGGTGAAGGCACAGCATTTCGCCGGCGCTGCCTTGAGCTTTGTGGATCAGGTGCCGGCTGAGGTCCTGCGATTGCTCCGTGATTTTGCTGAGCGAACCGGCATCGAGCCGACGGTCGGCTGGCTGCAGAACCACGCCACCGGCGTTGACCCGCTGCTTGACGCGCTCAAAACCCGGGCCAACCAGCAGGTCCAAGACCTGGTCAGCCGTCTGGTGGGCAAGAAGTGGAGCTTGATCGACACCCATGACTTCAAGGTCTTGGGCAACTGGCTCGATCGTATCGAGGCGATCCTCGTCGCCAAAGACGAATGGGCCCGCAAGATTCGGAGTTATCTCAACGCTCTCCGGGGCGAGCTCGGCTTCTCCTTTGGCCTCGAAATGAGCCGCCTCACCGAACGCTCTGCCTTGGTCGATCTCGAGTTCGACCCGTCGAAGCCGGTCAAACTGTTGGTGGCGAAGGCCTTGGTGGCCGGCCAGGCCCGAGAGCTGCTGACGGAGCTGCCGGAGGCCGATAGCCTGGAGCAGGCCGGCTATCGGATTCGTGAGGCGGTCTTCTCCTCTCGACGGGTTAGAACCGGTGCGATGAGTTCTTTCTTTCAGCTCTTCGGGCGACAGCGGCGGCAGGGGCAAGAGACCCGGCGCGTCGACGAGGAGACGATTCGGGTCACTCAGGATGGCGGGCGCCTGGTGCGCAGCGGCCTCTATCGAGGGGGCGTGGTTCGCATTCTGCGCGACGACAGCCATTCGACCTGGGTGCGGACGCGCGAGCTGGGCGCCTGGTTATCGGTCCAGGCGAAGGGTGACGGCGGCAACGTGGCAAGACCCTACGATCAAGGAGTGCAGGAGCGGCGATTGCGCGTCACGTTCTCCCGTCGTGACGACAATACCCAGCCGGAGGAGCTGGCTGCTATCCATGCCTTCCTGGTCGATTTGGGGTTTCCGGTCGGAGGGACGGAGTTGGCCGTGGTGGACGGATCACCGTTCACAGATTTGACCCTCAGCTTGGGTTTGGCCGAGGGCGCGGTGGCAGCATTTTTCGCCGACATGCAGACATCCGGTTGGGATACCGACTGCTTGAACGCTGGGCACCGCTGGTACGACGATCGGCTGATCCGCTTCCATCCGCAGAAAGAGAACCGGATCCAGGGGCTGCCCGCGGGGCAGGTGCTGGCGGCGGTCCTCGAGAACGCAGAGTTCCAGAGCCACTGGCGGCCGACGACCGACTTCCTGAGCCACTTCCGGCCGGCCTTGGGCCGCAAGCGTCGGTCGATTCGAGTGTCGGTGGCGGGCCGGAAGGTGACGGTGCCGATCGTCTTTCAGCCTTCGCCCAATCGGCGGCGGATCGCGCTTCCGGGCCTCTTCGAATTGGTCGCTTCTCGCGAACGATCTCTGAAAGCGTTGACGGAGGTCCAGAGCCTTCACGGTGGGCTGGATTCGGCCCGCCCCCATCCCAAGGGCTTACGGCAGCTGGCCGCTGGCTTCTCGTCGACCCTCGGGCGAACCGCCTTTCAAGGCGAGGCCCAGCCCAACCTGCTGCCCGCCCAATGGCCGAGTACGATGTTCAATCTCTGGCTGATCTTCACCCGAATTCGCCGCGTCGACGCCAGTGCTCTGGCCCAGGTCCGAGGCCTGGCGACCCTCAGGTTCAAAGAGAAGGTCGAGGACGACTGGCAGGAGCCGCTGCGTTGGCAGCTGCAAGGCGGCTTGCCGGAGGACGCCTTATCCGAGCTTTTTCCGATCGAGCACCAGACTCCGGACTCGGTGGCCGCCAAACGTTCCCACCTCTTTCACGCCTCGTTGGATTGCCCGGAAGCAGCCAGCATCAAGAAAAAGAATCGAGTGTTCGGGGCCCTTGCCCGCCAGGGCCGCACAGCCCACGCCGCCTGCCATGGCGCCTCCCACAGGTAGGGTGCGCACGGCGTTCGGCTTTTACCGGCCAAACTCTTCCGGAAAGTAACGCAGGGCGCTGGTCAACGGCAGCGACGCCGCCTGACCGAGACCGCAGATCGACGCTTCGCCCATGCCCCACGCAACTTCTTCCAGATCCGATAGGGCCGCCGGATCTCGGGATTGCAAGTACCGTTCGAGAGTCTGGCGCACGATCTGAGTGCCGATGCGGCACGGCGAGCACTGACCGCAGGATTCGTCTTCGAAAAACACCGCCTGGGACAAGGCGGCCTCGACCATATCCACCGTCTCGTTGAGCACCACCACCCCGGCTGAGCCAAGCATGCTGCCAGCCTCGGCTAGCGACTTGAAGCCCAGGGCCACGTCCACCTGATCCGCTGGCAAAAAACCGCTGGAAGCGCCGCCCGGGGAAAACGCCTTGAGCGTACCTTGGACGCCGCCAGCGAGTTCCAGAAGCTCGCGCAAGGTGATACCTAGAGGTGCCTCATAGACGCCAGGGCGAGCGACATGGCCGGAGATACAGTAGAGCTTCGAGCCCGGCTCGGTGCGACCCGCGGCTTTGAACCACTCGCCGCCCCGCTTCAGAATCGCCGGCACGCAGGAGATCGTCTCGACGTTTTGAATCAGCGTCGGTTTACCGCGAAAGCCTTTCTCGACCGGGAACGGCGGCTTCATGCGCGGCATGCCGCGTTTGCCCTCGAGGGCCTCGAGCAGGGCGGTTTCTTCGCCGCAAATGTAGGCGCCGTGGCCGTCGACGAAATGCCACTGGCAATCCTCTGAAACCTGCCCGTCGGCCTGGGCTTCTGCGAGCGCTTCCATCAGCGCCGCCTTGACTCGGCCGAACTCACCGCGAATGTAGATATAGATGTCGCCGGCCTCGAGGGTCTGAGCAGCGATCGCTAACCCTTCGATGACCAGGTGGGGGCGCCTCAGGATCACTTCGCGATCTTTAAAGGTGCCGGGTTCGCCCTCATCGGCGTTGAGCACCACATAGCGTTCGGTCTCGGCTTGACCGCGGATCGCCCGCCACTTGAAGACGGTGGAGAAGCCGGCGCCGCCGCGGCCTTGAAGCCCCGAGGCGTCGAGCTCGGAGCACACCCAGTCGGCACCTTTGTCGACGGCTAATCGCAGCGCTTCGTAGCTCTTCTCATCCGGCGCCGCCAGATCCATGGCAAAGTCCGGATGGCTGGGGGATAAGTGGGTGACCGGCGGCGGCGGCTCGTTGCCCGCTTCCCAGGAAGCCGGCGCAAAGTCACAGCGTCCCAAGCAGGAAACGTAAGCACAAGGAATGCCCTCCGCTTCGAGATCCGCCTTCAACTGGTCGCAACCTCCCAGCTTGCAAGACAAACCTTGGCACACTCGCACTCCGGCCTCGGGATCCGCGAGCAGGTGATAGAAGGTGGCGACGCCGTAGATATCGGCTTCGGGCACCCCGGTTTGACGATGGACCTCTTCGACCGCTCCTGGCCGCAGTCCCCCGCCCTCTTCGAGGCGGTGGAGCACTTCTTCGCGTCGCCCTCGTTTTGGCAGCATCTTGCCTGTATTATAGACCGCACGGGTCACAGAATCGGTGCCACGTTTAGTGAAGCTGGTGAATAATGCGCGCCATGCGTTTGGCGATCGTGATTCCGACTCTGGACGAAGAGCGTGCGCTGCCGGATTTCTTGCCGCGAGCCTTGGCGATCGGGGATGAGGTCTGTGTTTCCGATGGTGGCTCGAGCGACGCCACGGTCGAAATCGCCCGGTCCCTCGGCGCCCGCGTGGTTACCGGCGTCGCGGGCCGCGGGCCGCAATTGAATCGTGGCGCCGTCGCCACCGAGTCCGACATCCTTCTTTTTCTCCATGCCGATACGCGACTGCCAAGCGACGCAGCACATCGGGTGCGCCAGACGATCAAAGACGGTGCCGTCGGCGGAGGCTTTCTAGTGCGCTTCGAGCCCGAGCGAGGGGCGTTGCGTTACGCCCTTCGGATGACCACCCTGCGCACGCGTCTCACCGGCTGCCCCCTTGGAGACCAGGCTCAGTTCGTTCGCCGCCAGAGCTTCGACGCCCTCGGCGGATTTCGCGAATGGCCGATCCTCGAGGATCTCGACTTGATGCGTCGGCTCAAACGATCCGGCCGGATCGCGGTCATCGATCAACCGGTGGTCACGTCTTCCCGCCGCTTTCTGCGACGAGGGGTACTGCGCACCAGCGCCACCAACTATTTGATTTGGGCGCTTTACTTTCTCGGCGTCTCACCGCAGAGGCTGGCGCGACTTTACGATGATATTCGTTGAGATCCGTCAGGACCGCTATGCGTTGAGGCCCTGTGGGCCTGTTCAGGCCAGCCCTTGAAGCCGTCGCCCCTGATGGTAAAGCCGTTGAAAGATCCACACGACCGCCAACACGCTGGCGATCGAGAGCACTAACACACCACCGGTCACTCGCTCTTGCACACACGTCCAGACGAACTGGACGAGACAGAGGAGCGAAACGATCCATAGGGTCGGCGCTCGAGGCAAGCGTTGCACCATCCACGCACCGAAGGGGGCTCCCAACACCACGATCGGTGCGGCGGCCAGCCAGTTGGCGGCGACTTCCGGCCGAAGTCCGTCCAACATCCCGTGGGTGACGACGCCAACGATGGACAACGCTGCCATCGCGATCACTGAGGTCGGAATGGCGATCTTGACGTCGGAACGAAAGAACATCACCAGGACCATATAGAGCAGCATATTGATGCCGACGCCAGTGACCGCGGTAACCAGCCCACCGATGACGCCGAGGGCCAGTCCGAGGATCAAATCGCGGCGCGGCCGATGGGCGCCGAGCCCGTCCAAGGCTTCGATCTCCCGTCGTCGCACGAAGTGAACGATGCCGAAACCTGCCCAGATCACTGCGAAGAGCAGCTTGACCGCCAGTGACGGCAAGATCGGTACTAGCAGCACGGTGGTGAGGGGAATCACCACGGCTCCGGCCAGGAGCGCCCAGCCGAGGAGAGGCCAGGCGACCTGAGCGCCTCGAGCGAAGATGTAGAGGCTGGCCGAGGTCATGCCGGTCGACTGAATGGCGAGGCTGAAGTCGCGACCGACCGACGGCGGCTCCCCCAGCAGCAGCACCAGCACCGGAAAGCCGACCGCGCCGCCACCCATTGGCGTCGAGGAACCGAAGTAGGAGCCCAACGCCATAGCGACCGCGATCTCCCAGGATTGCGCCAGCGATCGGAGGTGATCTCCGGAGATCACCAGGTAGAGCCAGGCTCCGGAGAAAGCCAGGAGAAAGAGCTGGAACAGCCGGCGACGGCCGTTGAGATCGAGGTTCACGGGTCTACCCGCCATCGAGGCGCAGTCCTTCGGACTGCGCCGGGGGCAGGCGAGACGCCTGCGGTCCCAGCAAGAGGACTGCACCTTTGGCAGACAGGACGCCTACGGTCCCAGCCAGATTCAGGTGCCGCTCCCGATCTGCACCAGAGCGCTCTCTTGTTGCCGCTGGGCCTCCGAAACGTCGGCGACCAAGTCGCTGTGGCAAGACGCCTGGTGTCCTTGATCGGCGCCCACCGCCTTTCGAGTCTTGCTCGCCAAGCGGTGAATCTCATGGGGCTCGAGCACGCCGCGCTGCTCGAGGATGGCTTTCTGCTCATCGGTCAGGGCGGCGGAGAGCTTCGGTTTATCCCAGGCGAACGCTTCGTCTTTGCCCGAGGCGAACTCTACGATCTCCTTGGAGATGCGCACGCTGCACCAATCGTGGCCACACATGGCGCAGAAGTCGGTGTCGACGTCCAGGTCCTCATCGTGAAAAGCCCGTGCAGTGTCGGTATCGAACGCCAGGTCGAAATGCTCTTCCCAATTGAGCGCTGCTCTAGCTTTGGTCAGCTCATCGTCCCAGTCTCGGGTGGCGGGAATGCCCAGGGCGACGTCGGCGGCATGAGCAGCGATCTTGTACGCGACGCAGCCCTGCTTGACGTCGTCTTGCTTGGGTAAGCCGAGGTGTTCCTTGGGGGTGACGTAACACAGCATGCTGGCGCCGTGGTATGCGGCAGAGGTGGCGCCGATCGAGCTGGTGATGTGGTCGTAACCGGGAAAGACGTCGGTCACCAGGGGCCCGAGTACGTAAAAAGGCGCCCCATGGCAGAGGCGACGCTGGAGCTTCATGTTGTATTCGATCTGGTCGAAAGGTACGTGGCCGGGCCCTTCGACCATCACCTGTACACCCTTGGCCCAAGCGCGCTCGGTCAGCTCAGCGATGGTTTCGAGCTCGGCGAGTTGGGCGTCGTCGGTGGCGTCCGCCAGACCGCCGGGGCGCAGACCGTCCCCGAGCGAAAAGCTGACGTCATATTCGCGCATGATGTCGCAGATGTCGTCGAAGATGTCGTACATCGGATTCTGCTTGCCGTGGACCAGCATCCATTTGGCGAGCAGCGAGCCACCGCGCGAGACGATGCCGATCAGCCGCTTGCGAACATACTTGAGGTGCTCACGCAGCACGCCGGCATGGATGGTGAAGTAGTCGACACCCTGTTTCGCCTGATGTTTGAGGACGTCCAGGATGACGTCATAACTCAAGTCTTCGATCTTTCGACCGATGATCATCGAGTAGATCGGCACCGTGCCGATCGGGATCGTCGAGTCGCGCAGGATGGCCTCGCGGCAGGCGTCAAGGTCACCGCCGGTCGACAGGTCCATCGCCGTGTCGGCCCCCCAGCGGATCGCCCAGCGCAGTTTGTCGACCTCTTCATGAGTGCCGGAGGAGACCGGCGAAGCGCCGAGGTTGGCGTTGATCTTGGTGCGCGAAGCCCGACCGATCGCCATCGGGTCGAGGCGATAGCCCAGATGCACCGTATTGGCAGGAATGATCAGCCGTCCGGAGGCGACCTCGACCCGTATCTGCTCAGCGGTCAAATGGGGTTCGCGATCAGCCACCCGACGCATCTCGGCCGTCGTGATGCCGAGCCGAGCTTTCTCGAGCTGAGTGACCGCCTGGTCCGCGCCTCGCGGATCAGGGTTGAAGTTCCAGGCGGTCTTCTCCGACGTCTTCGGCATGCCGGGAGTGTCCGGCGACGCGAAAGTCAGCGGCCCGCCGACGTCTGCCGCTAAAGCGAAGCTGCCGGGGGTCGTCCCCTGGGCATCGGAGGAAGGGTTATGGGCGCCGCGCAGCGGCACTCGGTGTCGGGCGGTGGGATCGAAAGCGTCCATGGGTAGGCCTCCAGTCGAGGCTGCCCGACGGGCGAAGCCGTGTGCTTCCCTACGCCGGTACGAGCCGGATCAGGTTCGACGGGTTCTTCTCAGCTGCTGACGTCGAACTCAGCAGCGCCCCGAGCGTGCATAAGTTGACATTCTAGCGAGGCTTTGCCTCCGACGGCAAAGCCTGATGCCTCAATTGAGATCGAGGGCGGTGCGGCGTGCCGAGACGCCGGCATTGTCGCCAAGCGCTCATTTCCGCGAGCGGAGCTACTGGACGAGCGCGTCGGCAACGACCTCGGCGAGGTCTTTCGTCTCCTCGACCGCGGCGTCGAGCATCATCTTGCACTCGGGGCAGCCGGTGACCAGCAGTTTGGCGCCGGTGTCTTTGACGTGGCCCTTGCGCAGCTGATCGACCCGAGTGTCATCCTCTTCGGTCTGACGGGCGAAGCCGGCGCCACCTCCGCCGCAGCAGACCGCGCGCTGGCGATGGCGATCCATCTCAATAACCGGCAAGCCGGCTTTGCGAATGACGTTGCGCGGGGCGTCATAGACGCCTTCATAACGCCCCAGGTAGCAGGGGTCGTGATATGTCGTTGCCGGTGCCTGGCCATTGCCATTGCGCTTGGGGTCGAGCTGAATGGAGTTGGACGCCAGCAACTCTTCGATCAGCTCTGAATGATGGATGACTTCGAGGTCCAGTTCCTCGTCGAGGGTTTCGTACTCACGGCCGATGGTATGCAGGCAGTGGGGGCAAGGCGCGACCATGCGCTTGGCGCCGGTCGCCTTGAGCCGGTCGATGTTTTCTCCGGCCAAAGTTTGAAACTGCATCTCCTCGCCCTGGCGGCGGGAGTGATGGCCGGAGCAAGACTCTTCGCGCAGTACGCCGAAGTCGGTGCCTGAGGCCTTGAGGATCTTGACCATCGACTCAAGGGAGCGCCGGTTGTCCGGGTTGTAGTTCCAGACACAGCCGAGCCAGAGCAGCAGCTCGGTTTTGCCCTCTTCGAAGTAAGGGATCTCGAGCTCTTCGATCAATTTCGTACGGGCGCTGGCCGGTTGCTCGAAAGGGTTGCCACGCAGCTCGATGGTCTTCAGGAAGTCATCCGCCACCATGCCGGTGCCGAGCGCCAGTGCTTGGGCCTGCTTGGCACCCATCAAGACCTGAAGGTGCTCGATGCCCACCGGGCAATTCGCTTCACAGGCGCCGCAGGTCGTGCATTGGCCGAGAGCCGTCTCACTCAGAATGTTGCCGATCGCTGGTTCGTCGGTCTCAAGATTCAGAATCGACTTACGCCCTGAAAGGATGAAGCCACGGGGATCGAGCTCCTGGCCCGCAAGGTTGGCGGGGCAGTTGTCGGTGCAGCGCTTGCATTCGACGCAGGTCAAGAAGTCCATACGCTGCTTCCACGACAGATCCGCCAGGGTTTCGAGGCCGAATGTCACCTCTTCTTCGGAAGCTTCCAACTCTTCCATATCGAGATTGAGCGGCTTGAGCTCAGCGAGGCGCTCAGTACGGAAGAAGATGTCGATTGGCGCCATCAAAATATGGAAATGCTTGGAGCGCACGATCAGGTGCGGAAAGACGATGATGATCAGGGCATGTAGCCACCAGTTAGCTTTTGCCAGGCCGGCGGGCGGATCCACCTGGGCGTAGAGGAAGGTCAGCATCAGGAGCAGAATCAGCAGCGCCACAAACCCTGAGCTATAGGACTTCGGATCTGGCGAGATCTTGACCATCACGAAGCGCCGGTAGGCCAGGCCCAGGATGCCGATCGACACCAACACCGCCCAAACCGCCACCACGCCCTTATAGAAGGGTGGGATGAAGTGGATGCCGAAGGGCTTGAGGAAGTGCTCGATCGTTTCGACGCCAAAAAAAATGAAACCGCCGAACACCGCCGCGTGCAGCGCTCCGGCCACCGGCCGGCCACCGATCACCCGGGTTTGCAGCAGCACTTCTTTGAAAGTGACCCAGAGTCGCTGGCCCAGGTTGTCGGTGCGGTCGCGATCGTGTTTGCCGGCTTTGATCGCATCGATCTGCGGTTTGAGCGATTTGGCGAACAACGCCGCCGTCGCCAGCACGAGAACCACTACCAGCGCCTGTTCCCAGATCGCGAAACTCATAGGCTCGACTCCTCTTCTTTGGCCCGATGAACCCTGCTTGCTTCATGATTGAATGAGCGAGAATGCTACCACGCACGTCCCGATCGAGCCTTGACGTTTGACCTTTGACAAGTTCAGGTGACAAGAGTAGGATCGCGCTCCTGCAGGGTCGCCCCCTGCGGCCAGATCGATTCGAGCAGATCGAATCTGGCCCACCAACCGCCGACATCGTCGGTGGCGTCTGCTTCAAGCCGATGTAGCTCAGTTTGGTTAGAGCGCCTGATTGTGGATCAGGAGGTCGGCGGTTCGAGCCCGCCCATCGGTACCAAGCTTAAAGCGCTTGGAATCAATATTTTAGAAGACTGTCGAGAGTCGCTTCAGCTGGGCGCCCCAAGCTGACTGTGACCAGGCCGTGACCAGCTGGACTGCTCTCTAGACTCCAGCTTTTGACGAGCCTTGCCATCTCATAGCTGGCGTCTATCGCGAACCTAGGCGATCGGTGCGGCTCGACCATGTGTTTGCCGATAGCCGCATCGGCTGCACATTCTCGGGCCCTTCTGTGCAAGCTTTCGTGCTAACGGATGCGAGCTTCTCTACCGCTGGCGCGTTCCGGACGGAGCCTGCTAGGCTGCTCGCATGCTGCGGGAGGTCAGGCGAGCAGGCGACATCGGGAAGGCAACCTCCGACCCTGCCGAAAAGCAAGATGTGGACCGTCTGGTGCGTCAGATTCAGGAGGGCTCTTCGCCTGAGTCGAGCTTTCGGCATCTGTTCGAGCGCTACTGCGACCCCGTGACCCGCTTCTTCGCCAGCCGAGGTTTTTCCGACGCTGAAGCAGAGGACCTCGCCCAAGAGTGCTTCCTCCGTGTCTATAAGAATATGGAAGGTTTCCGCTTCGAGGCCAGCTTCGAGACCTGGCTGTTTCGGATCGTCGGTAATGTGTGGAAGAACGCTTTGAGGGAACGAGCGACAGCGAAACGGTCGGCCGAGAGCGTGGCGCTTGACGAGATCTTGGAAGATGGTGCCGAACAGCCCCGCGTCGCTGAGATCGGAGATCCCACAGAAGGGCCGCTCGAGCAAGCTCTCAGTGAGGAGCGCAGCCGGCTCTTGCACCAGGCCTTCGAGGCGCTGCCGCCGAAGATGAGACGGTGTATGCTGCTGCGAATCGGGCAGGGTCTGAAATACCGCGAGATCGCTGAGGTTCTGCAGGTCTCGATGGCAACGGTCAAGACCCAGCTGAGCGAGGGCTATCGGCGCTTGCGCCCGCAGCTCGAACAGCACCATGAGGTCTTCGAGAGCTAGTTATGAGCAAGCCAGAGCTTCAAGCTTTAATGCGTACCATCATCGTGGATGCGGCGACGGAGCAGCATCCGTCGATCGAGGAGCTTTTGTGCTATCACCGCCGAGAGCTCGCCACTGAGGAGCGCGATCGGCTCGCCGACCATCTCTCCGTGTGCCCGAGTTGTACAAGAGCGGTTGCCGATATGGCTGCCTTTCCCCAGCGAGAGTCGGAATCTCATCTCGACGCTGCGGAGGTCGGCCGCCGCTGGGAGCGGCTACAGTCGAGGCTCGTCGAGGTTTCGGGGCCCGCGGCCCGGGTACCGAAGGCGACGCCTCAGTGGTTCTCCTCGCCTTCCTTTTCGCTGCGTCTCGCCCAGGGTCTGGCGGCAGCCCTGCTCCTCGCGCTTGTGGGGACCTTGTGGCTATGGAATGCCGACACTGGGCCGCGGTTGAACCTAGTGATCGCCGAGTTCATGCCCGAGGGTGAGGACGGCCTGCGCGAGGCTGGTGCAACGCTTGTCGTGCGCCTTCCGGTGGCAGCCGACGGCGTTCTCATCGTCCTCGCACTGACAGATCAGCGAAGCTTTTCTGCCTACGAAGTCGAGGTCTTCGCTGCTTCCGGCGAGTCGGTGTGGAAGAGTGAGTCTCTTGAGCGTTCCGCGGACGGCATCTTCACCTTCCAGCTGCCACGCGGCTTCCTCGACTCCGGCCGCTACCGGATCCGCCTCCACGGCGTCGGCGCTGCGGAGCGTGTGCTTCTCGCCGTCTACCGTTTCGATCTCGAATACGAGTAGCCCCCGGCCGAGCCTTGCTTTGAGGCGGCGTTATCATGCAGTTATGAATCGGGCCTGTCCCTTGGCGCAGGCGTTCGCCATCGCCTGTGCCGTCGCCTTTCCGCAGCCATACCACGGCCAGCCTGTCGGCGAGCTGGCGGTGGGCGCCGAAGTCCGCCGCTCTATCAAGGCCGGTGAAATTCACGCCTACCGCGTCACGCTTGCGGCCGGCGAATATTTGGAGGTCGCCCTGGTTCAGGAGGACGTCGACCTCGAGTTGAGTCTTCTCGACCCGGCAGGAGAGACAGTTCTCGTCGCCGCTGCCGACAATGGCCCTCGCGGCGCCGAGAACCTTGCTGTGGTGATGCCCACGTCAGGTCTTTACCAGCTTGAGGCTCGGGCGCCGGCCGGCGCTTCAGCCGGCGGCTATACCCTCGAGGTGCGAGCGTTGCGGCGCCCGCGCGAGGTGGATCGGGCGCGGGCCGAGGCAATGCAGCTCAAAGCTCGCGGCAAGGAGCTCGAGGGACAGCAGGACACCGAGTCCCTCGATGCGGCTCTCGACGCTTATCGTCGAGCTTTGGCGGCATCCCGGGATGCTGAATCGCCGATCCTCGAGGCCCGCTCTTGGCGGGCGGTAGCCCAAGCGCACTATCGCCGTGGCGAGATCGAAGACGCTGTCGGCGCCTACCCGCACGCGCTTGATCTGACGCGTCGCCACGGCAACGACTGGGAGTTTGCAAGACTTCAGAACGACTTTGGCTACGTGCTGCGGCTCGCTGGCGAGCCGACGCGAGCTCGTGAGCTCCTCGTCGAAGCGATGGCGATCGCCGACGCCCAGGGTGACCGCTTTGCCGTCGCCACCTCGCTCTCGCATCTCGGGGTTGTCCACGCTTCGCTCGGCGAGCTACAGGAGGCTCTTAGCTACTACGAACGTTCCCTGGCTGAGTGGCTGCGCGTAGGTGATCGCGGCCACCAGGCCACCCTCTACCACAACTTGGGGGTCAACTACGTTTCGCTGGGGAGGATCGAAGAAGCCATCGACTACTTGGTGAAAGCACTGGCTATTTACCGCGCCGAGGACCAGCTCCGCCGCCAGGCCGTGAGTCTCGCCGCCATCGGCTGGGCGCGTTGCCGCGGAGGTGAGCACGAGCTTGGCCTCGCAGCCTACACCGAGGCTCTCGCGATCCGCCGGAAGGTCGGCGACCGCCAAGGGGAGGCGGTGACCCTTGACCTCATCGGCGATGCCCACATGGCGCAGGGACGCGCCACCGAGGCTCTCGCCGCCTACCGCCAGTCGCTCGAGATCGTCACCGGCGCGGGAAATCCGCAGAGTGAGGCTCACGCCCTCAACAACGTCGGCCGGGCTTTGCTTACCCGTGGCGAGCCGGACGAGTCCCTCGATCTCCACCGGCGAGCGCTCGAGCTGTTTCGCCGGATCGGCGACCTCAATGGCGAGGCGGCTGCGCTCCAGGCGGTCGGACGTGCTGAGCGACGGCGAGGCAATCTCGATACCGCGCGCACGTTCATCGAGCGGTCGCTCGAGATCGTCGAGTCACGGCGTGCCCAGCTGCAGAGCGGCGCCTTGCGCGCGTCGTTCTTCGCGCTTCGCCAGGACGATTACGGTGCCTACATCGATCTGCTGATGGATCTCGAGGAGCGGCGTCCGGGCCAGGGCTTCGCTGGGCTCGCCTTCGAGGCCAGCGAACGGGCGCGGGCGCGGACGCTGCTCGAGGATGTTGCCGGGGCACGGGCGGGCGTTCGCCAGCGGGCACCGGCGGAAATCCTCGAGCGCGAACGAGAACTCCGGGCGCAGATCGACCTCCGCGAGACCCGGCGGGCGCGACTGTTAGCTGAGGGGTCTACGCCTGAGACCGCCGAGTCTCTCGAAGTCGAGACCCGTTCCCTACTGCTCGAATACGAGAAACTCCAGGGGGAGATTCGTGCCGCATCGGGCTTGCCAGACCCGCGACCCCTCGACCTGCAAAGGATCCGCAACGAAGTGCTCGACGGCGGTACTCAATTGCTCGTCTATACCCTTGGCGAGGCCCGTAGCTTCCTTTGGTTGGTGGATCACGACAGGCTCTTGAGCTTTGTCCTGCCGCCTCGCGCCGTGATCGAGGACTTGGCTCGGCAGGTGCATGACCTCTTGCCTCGCAGCCATCGCCGTGGCCTGCGGGCCCAGGCCGCCCTGGCGACGGAGGCCCTGAGCGCGGCGGTCCTCGGCCCCGTAGTGCCGACACTTTCTGGCGAGCGGCTGTTAATTGTCGCTGACGGTGCGCTGCAATACGTGCCGTTCGCGGCGCTGCCACTGACCTCAAGAGGCGGCGAGCGGGTATCGCTCCTAGCCCGCTACGAGGTGGTCCATTTGCCGTCGGCGTCGATTGTGGCGCAGCTGCGCGGCGGGCGCGCCGATCGGCCGGAGCCTTCAGGCCTCTTGGCCATGGTGGCGGATCCGGTCTTCGCGCCTGACGACGCGCGTCTTTCCCGCGCCGCGAGTGTCGGGGCCGGGACGTTGACCGAAGCGGCTGCCAGCGCCCGCGGGCAGCTCTGGCGATCGGCGGCTGACGTCGGTCTCGAGCGTTTCGAGCGCCTGACCTTCTAAGATGCCGAGGCGGCCGCGATCCTCGAGCTTGCGCCGCCGGGCACAGCGTTCGCGGCGCTGGGTCTCGAGGCAAGCCGCCAGACGGTGCTGAGTGGCGCGCTTCGCAACTACCGGATCGTTCATTTCGCGACCCATGGGTTGCTGAACGCTCGCCATCCGGCGCTCTCGGGGATCGTACTGTCGTTGGTCGACGACAGTGGCCGGAGTATTGACGGCTTTCTACGCGCTCACGAGATCTTCGACCTGGAGCTCGCCGCCGAGCTCGTGGTTTTGAGCGCCTGCCGTACGGCCCTCGGTCGCGAGGTCCGGGGTGAGGGGTTAGTCGGTCTCAACCGTGCCTTTTTCTACGCCGGGGCGAGTCGACTGTTGGTGAGCTTCTGGGCGGTGAGCGACCGGGCGACGGCGGAGCTCATGACGCGTTTCTACCGCGGCGTCCTGGACCGCGGCGAGTTGCCGGCTGCGGCTCTGCGAGCGGCCCAGCTGTCGATGCTGACCGACGCGCGTTGGCAGGCGCCGTCTTATTGGGCCGGATTCGCGCTCCATGGGGATTGGCGCTGAATCAACGGCAACTTCTCAGCCAAGATCGGTGTCATTGGTGTCTATAGGGTTATCAAGCATGCCGAGCTCGAGATGACTCGAACTCGAAAGACTCACCATTTGAAGGAGACCGACATGGCAGACAAGACTCAAGGGAAGGTGCAAGTTGCGGAGCCAAAGACCGATAAGAAGACAGACGGAACCGGAGGCAAGAGTTTCGGTTCGGAGCCGAAAGAACCTCATGAACGAGAATACGGCAAGGGGCGCTCCTGAAGTTGGGGAGAGGGCGTGGAGTGTACTCCACCAAACGGTGAATGAATTCCAGGGCTTCTATTCGGCACTTCGCCCTCCCGACTCGTCTTAGCTTAGCTAGCTAGCTAGATCCCATCCCGAAACTCGTAACTATTTGAAATAAAGAGGGTTAATCGCGCATTCTGGGCCACCTTCTGGACCTTGCTCTGATAGGCTTTGGTCTCCTAAAACACAGAGCCCAAAGAACTTAACCCTCGAAAGAGGTCCCCAGAATGCGCAAAGCTCGCGATTTACAGCCAAATCTCACCCGGAACTGGCTCGATCTGGACCATGCCAAAGAGCTGAAGACCCTCGCGGGTCTCCTCGACAAACATCCTAAGATCGCCGAGCTCGTCTGGCAAGACCTCACTCCAGACGATGCCCGACCCACAGGCGCCCGAGGGATGTCGGCCGACCTGGCCTTTCGCGCTCTGCTGCTCAAACAGATGCATACCTGGAGCTACGATGAGCTCCATTTCCACCTCTGCGATTCCCAGACCTTTCGAACTTTCTGCGGCATGAGCTTCACCCAGAAGGCACCCGCCCGCTCCACGCTGGCAGCCGCGATCAAGAAGATCCAACCGCAGACGCTCGAAACGATCAATCGCCTCCTGCTCAGGAAGGCCAAGAAGCGTAAGATCGAAAATGGAAAGCTTTCTCGAGTGGACTGCACCGTCGTGGAGACCTTGATGCATCCGCCGTCGGATTCCCAGCAACTGTGGGACTGCATCCGGGTGCTGACCCGGCTGATGAAGAAAGCACGTTCGTTACTCCCGGCGGGGACCTTCACGTTTGCGAATCGACAGAAGCGTGCCAAGCGGCGCTGCCGTGAGATCGCCGTGGCACGACGAAAGAAAGCTCGACGCAAGTCTTATCGCGACCTCGTGAAAGTGGCGCAGGAAATCCAAGTAAAGGCTCACGAAGCGTCACAATTGCTTCACACCCATCAGGTCGAAGCAACGTCTCTTCAGCAGCAATTCGCACGTTTCTTCGATCGTATCGAACGAACTCTGGATCAGACGCGCAAGCGGGTATTCGAAGGAGAGAGCGTGCCGGCCACTGAGAAGCTTGTCTCCGTGTTCGAAGACCACACGGACATCATCCGCAAGGATTTCAAGAACACCTACTACGGCCACAAAATCTGTCTGAGTACTGGCCGATCGTCGATGATCTTAGATTGTCAAATTTTGCGCGGCAACCCTTCGGACTCCACACTCGCTTTGGAGTCGGTCCAACGCCAGCAAGATATCTACGGTCGGGCTCCTCGCCAAGTCGTCTTCGATGGCGCCTTTAGCTCGGCTGAAAACCTCGAGAAGATCAAGGAGCTAGGCTCCCAGGATGTCGTCTTTTCCAAAAGCTCCTTGAAGGTCTCAGACATGGCAAAGAGCACCTGGGTATACCGCAAGTTGCGTAACTTTCGCGCTGGGATCGAGGGGTGCATTTCTTTTTTGAAACGCACCTTCGGCCTCCACCGTTGCACGTGGCGTTCTTTCCCCTCGTTTCAAAGCTACGTCTGGAGCTCGATCGTGTCCTGCAACCTGTTGCTGATGGCCCGGGCTATTCTCGACTCCCCTTGAGGGAGCCACTAGCGACGAAACAGGCGGCTTCGCCGATGCCGTCTTGGGCAAGCGTGCCCAGAATCTCGCCATCCGACCGAAAGTCAAGCCCGGAGAGCCGGATGCCCAAAGAAGTCGTCCGCAAGCCGCCGAATGAGGCTGGAAATGACAGATCTTCCGACCGCCACAGAGGACTCCAAAGGGCAAAACTGGATGGGATCTAGCTAAGACGAGTCGGTCAAAGCCAGCTTTGCCTCTAGCCTTAACATCAAAAAGGCTGGTGTCGAACGGTGACGATCTCTAGAAGCTTTGCGTTTCAGTCGGTGCCCACAACGACACCGCCTCCTTGGGCCTTTGCCCGCCGAAGGTTAATGTAAGCCGCGTCAACGCTTGGTGCATAGCCAAAAGACATGGTGCTACCGGTGCCCTTTTTGAAAATCACTGCGAATCTTTCAAGGGCGCCGGTTTTAATGTGGCGCGCGGGCAATTTCAGTAATACTTCGTCGCCTCCGGCCACGATGATTTCTGCCTTGTAGTCCTCGATAGCGAACTTTTCGATCTCTTCAATAGCACTGGCGATACCTGAGGAGAAATCTCTCAGCCTTTCTAGGTTGCCAGTAAACAAGTGTCGCTCAACAGTTTGGCGGATTTTATCGCCATCGCCTAGGACGAATAGGTTAGTCGCCATTTCGGCTTTCCTGCGGGTCGCCTGAGCTCAGTGTCGAGAAAAAATCAGAATATCGGTCGCCTGCTGAGTGGGCGAGGCGTTTAAATTCTTCGGCAGAAGAAATAGATCGGAGTTTCTTGAATAGGCTCGACGCTTCCTTGTGGCGATTGACCTTCACGAAGGCGAGTGCAAGATGGAAAGCATTGTCTATCTCTCCTACTTTCGCAAGTTCTGAGATTACGCCCGAGGCCGCATCTTCAGCGCCGAGCAATCGAGGGTCGACATCTTTTGCCCTCTGTTTAATCTCAAGGGTTTGAACTTTGTCTAGTAGGCGCAAGAAGCTTTCGTCCTTTTGGAAATCCCCAGGCCCGTAGAAGATCTCTCTCTTGGCCCAGAGAGTGCCAAAAAACATCAAGAAGATAGCTGCTGGGAAAAGTGTCATGAACCATACTAGGTGCCCTGCGTATTCAGATCCAGCGTCGAGCGTAAACTTCAGCGAAACAGTCGCCATCGCTTCCATTAATGAAACAAAAAGTGCTACGATGCCAAGCGGGTTGCGGGCGTAGTTAACTGAATTTTTCATCTCTCGGTTTTCGTTGGTTTATTGTTGGCGGCTGGCCGGGGCTATGGGGCTGTAGCGACCTGGTCGGCCGATTTACCTTTAGCGCCTCTAAGTATCGCGTCGTGGCGGCAACTGGATCGTGGGATAGTAGTTGCCGAACCCTTCATAGGATCCAGCGCTCTCGTAGAAACAGACTCTTCCGAACCCGCGCGCGAGTTGGCCTAAGAAGAATAGAAAGGCGTTCGGGCCTGCGGCAAAGATATGGAGTACTCCTCGGCGCTCTGCAGTCGTTCTCGTCCGAAGTTGATTAGCCAGTTGTTGAGCAAGGTGAAGTGCATGAGCCCCACTCTTGACACCAGTCGGTGATGGCTCCGGAAAAAGAGAGGCCGGTAAAACTCGTTCGACGGGCAGAGCGGAGTTGAGAAGATAAGCTTCTACATCTGTTAGTATTGGCGTAGTAAGGCTAATAACTAGTGCCACGTTTGACTGCTCAATGTCCGTATTTAGCGCACTAGCTCGATTGCTTTCGAAATTCCACAGTGATCCATCAGGCGGCGCACTATCCTGAGACCACCAATCACCTATGCCGCCCTGCTGACGCTGACGAATCCGGATATCGAGCCCGCTCTTGGCTTCGAGGCAGTAGCCGGCGCCAAAAGCGATACTCTGGTGGGCCGCGAAGTCAAGGTGGATCTCCCGTCGCTCGGCGGCAGCTCGGAATAGGATTTCTTCGAGCCTGGGAAAGATCGCCTTTTGCCACAGGGTGTGGTCGCGAATGACTCGGCCGTCGAAGTAGTCGTCGAGATCAAGGAAGAGATCGCTTCCGGCCTCCATCTCGTGGCTCCAGTTGGAGCCCCCTAGGTGGACGCCGCTCCTAATGCCGACCCGGATCGGGCGCGGCGTGGTCCTGAGACAGTGGTCGTTGGTCGGAGCCGTGGCCCACGCATTGCCTTTCGACGCAGGAGCTGCAGGCAATGCTGCGGCGTTCGTTGATCGGGCGAAGATCTGAGCGTCCTTGACCCGCGAGAAGAGGGCCGGCGTCGCCCATTCGCTGCCGACAGTCGCATTGCCGAAAATAGCGAGCCGGCCACGGGCGACTGCGAGGTCGACGCTTTCGCGTTGAGCGAGGGCTGCGTAGAAGGCGTCGCTGAAATCTATCGATGCGGCGTCTGAGATCGAAAACTGCATGGCAACTACCGCAGGCACGCCAGCTTTGACTAGCGCCGCGGCAACTCCGGACATCGGACTCAGTACCGGCGCCTGCGGCAACTTCCCGCTTGCACAGGAACTGAGCACGACCAGACGTAGTGGTTCGAGATCCTTGAGGTATTCAGCCAACATCTCGCCTGAGACGTATTGGTCGCTGCCGTCAGCATGACAGAATGCAAGGCATCCTTCGCCGGATTCGGGATCGAAGCCGCCATGGCCCATGAAGTGAAGTACGTGGAAGGGCTCCTCAACGAGCCGCTGGCGGAGACTGTGGAGCATCGGCTGGGAATGGCGGGCGACTTCTATGTCGGGAGAGTCCTCAAGCCGCTTACGGATTTGCTTAATTTCTTCAGCAAGTTTAAGGGGCTGAAGTCCTTCGGGTGTCGAGTCGGCAACTAGTACTCGCAGCTGGCCTGCGACCGCAAAGGGACGGATATATCTCCCGGTTTCGAGATATCGCCAGATGAGGGTCCTGCTACCGCGCCCGACGTGTTCGGCCTCATCGGGATCGTAGAGCAACTCCCACGGTAATGCCGCGAGGTAGCCAACA
This sequence comes from Carybdea cf. marsupialis auct. non (Linnaeus, 1758), assembly GCA_010016065.2. Lineage (NCBI taxonomy): Eukaryota > Metazoa > Cnidaria > Cubozoa > Carybdeida > Carybdeidae > Carybdea > Carybdea cf. marsupialis auct. non (Linnaeus, 1758). The sequence goes on from JAAAKL020000329.1 coordinate 43,968, forward strand.
CTCGAGTGGTTGGGATCGAAGGCGATGCGGAGCCGCAACCCATCACAGGCTCGAGCATCGATGAGCCCGTTCGAGCGAACGTATATCTTCCCGACCTCGCCTGCGAAGAGCGCGCGGTAGAGTGCGACACCGATCTCGCGCTGTGCCGCGACAACGGCAGTTGGGTCGCCGCCCTGCTTTCGCAGAGCCTTTATAAGGTGTTCGAGGCTCTCGAGCCTGGCCTTGGCTTCTTTATGCCTATAGGGTGGATGAAAGCGGTCGCTCTTGAAGCCGTAAGGCGACTCAAGGATCTGCATCTCGAATCCTCGGGGACGGCGGGGTCGGATTTCGATCGCGAAGTCGGAATAATGCAAAGCAAAACCTTGGAGTTTGGAGGAGAAGCTGAGTAATAACTAGGTGACAGATTATATACTGATCTGTGCCTTTGCCGTGCCGCAATACTTCTGTTCGAGGCTCCTGTCGCGGCTCCTTGGCAACAGAATTGGAGCAGTGGCTGAGAGACCGGCGGCCCACTACGAGCGTTGCTGGAAATGGGTGCTTCCGCTAACCTTAGGTTTACACGGAAACTCCAGGAGGTTAGCGGAAATGCAGAGAGTCACGCAAACCTAATGGAACCATAGGGTTACGGGATTTCCTGGGCCGTCAGGCCATCGGTAATCCGCGGTTCAGAGGAGCAAGCCTGGGGAGGTTAGCGGAATGGGGGGTCTAAGCGCTGCAAACAAGCGATTTAATGCCCTAGGAGTCGAAATCGACTTGAGACCCTTCGGGGGATTGCGACAAAACTGAGCCTTGTCTCGGTAACCTGCAAAGCCGTCGGCCCCTGTCGAAATCGACTTGAGACCCTTCGGGGGATTGCGACATCGCTGTTGCCGTCCGGATCGATGAAGACGACCTGGTGTCGAAATCGACTTGAGACCCTTCGGGGGATTGCGACTTCCTCGACGTAGGTACGCCAGAGCGCCATGGGGCGAAAGTCGAAATCGACTTGAGACCCTTCGGGGGATTGCGACATTGTATGCCCGCACCTCTTCCTATCGCACCGAAAATGGAGTCGAAATCGACTTGAGACCCTTCGGGGGATTGCGACTCGATAGGGACGTCGTTTCGGCAGAGCGGACACTCTTTGTCGAAATCGACTTGAGACCCTTCGGGGGATTGCGACCAACGACTTCTTTCCCGATACATCGCCGTCGAGATTAATGTCGAAATCGACTTGAGACCCTTCGGGGGATTGCGACCTTTGGATTTGGAACTCGCCACGACCTGCATCCAACTGCACGTCGAAATCGACTTGAGACCCTTCGGGGGATTGCGACATTCTTGTAGCTTATCGTAAGCCTCACTGAATAGCTTAACGTCGAAATCGACTTGAGACCCTTCGGGGGATTGCGACAAGCGAGAAAGTGTCTGCACCACTCGGCTCACGGTTCCTGAATTGTCGAAATCGACTTGAGACCCTTCGGGGGATTGCGACAAGTTTTGGTTGAGTCTGCAGTTGAACCAGGCGGCTTGTCGAAATCGACTTGAGACCCTTCGGGGGATTGCGACATCAAGTGGTTCATGGCGTGTAACCTCGGGGAGGTCTGGAGAACGTCGAGTGGGGACAGCGGGGAGATCTCGGCGGACGGCGTGTCTTTCGTCATTATCCTTGTTGGGAG
>JAAAKL020000330.1:0-45611 GCA_010016065.2 Carybdea cf. marsupialis auct. non (Linnaeus, 1758)
GATAGGCAACCTTGCTATATGGCTGCGAGAGTTGGACACTAAGCCAGAAGTGTGTTGACAGGTTGAAGGCGTTTGAAATGAGCTGCTACAGGAGAATGCTGAAGATCACATGGAAAGAGAAGAGAACAAACGAGTACGTCTGGAGTACAGTGGCAGAGATCTTGGGCGGCAGGCCGAAGCCAGTAATGGAGGTAATCATGGGGAGGATGCTGAAGTACTTCGGAGAAATGGAGTGGCGAAAGCACTGATCAAGGGAAAAGTTGAAGGAGACAGGGGCAGAGGTAGACCGCGGAGACAGTGGAAAGACGACTTGAAGCAGTGGACGGGAAAAGGCCTGGCAGAACTCAAGAGAATAGCGAAGGACAGAGAGAGGTGGAAGGGCGACGTACAGCAGTGGGTGCACCAACTGCCTCGATATGCTACGGAGAAGAAGAAGTCATTTTTCACTAGTACTTCGCAGCCAGACACAAGGTAGTCGACTGCTTCTTTATATTTGTAACAAAGTCTACAATTTGAGTCTGCATCATTGTCTATAACTTTAATTTGGTAGTTTCTTGTGGGTAGACTTCGATCTCGTGCTGCGATGATAAAGCCATCCCTCTGTTTCCTGCTTTCAGATTTCAGCATTTTAATCATCCATTGGTCTTTTTTTGGTCAACATCTGCTTGCTCAATTCTTTCAGGGTGCAACCCATGCAGTGATTTTTCTTTCCATTTTGGCTTATGTCTTTATTCATCTTATCTTTTGTCTTTTTCTTTATCTCTTTTGCAAACTGACATCGTGGCTGAACGTCTTCTCTTTGTCCTGGTACTATATCCAAGTCATTCATGATCTTTTCTGCTTCTTTGTGTATTGAATATAGCTTTGTTCATGTTGGTACATCTTGCATGAATTTAGTTTCATCAAGTACAATTCCTGGATAAATGTCATCTTATGCTGTTATTATTGACTCCACAAAACTCCGAATGTCAATAACAAGAGCTGTCAATCTTTAAATGAGTTCCTTGCAATTTACTTCGGCCCTTTTAATTTTGTCAGCACAAGAGCAATTCGGATACGGAGTTGGACAGATTAGAATTTTGAAGCTGTAGCTTTTTGAGCTTTAGCGGAATAAAATCCCTGTGGTGCACATGCTCAAACTAAGGTTCAGCGGAAATCTGGGTTATGTGAGTTACATCCTTTCCTGTTTTTTTTAAATCCGACTTAATTATGTCGCTGTAATAATCTCGCGTTCGATCGTACTTTAGGTTGCAATATCTCCAGAAAATTCTTCTTCTATCTTTGTCTAAAGACGATTTCCTGTCAACGACGTCAAGCAAAAAAGACGTGAGGCTAAGTCAAATTGAACCTAAATTGTTAAATATCAGGGCATACCGACGATGCAGTGCTGATGACACTGGTCCTTTCAGGTGAGGGCCATGGGGACCCCGCGCTTTTGGTGGATAAAAGGGCCCGCACTCTATAATTTTCCTTATTAAACATGTTTAATCAGGGGCCCGCAGTTCCGAAAACCGCCTCTGGCTGATAGTAACGTTTAAGATAAATTTTCTAAGCCGCGTTCTCGACAACCTGGTGGCAGAATCGTGTAAACATGGTTATCATTAGCTACACCGAAAAGAAGTATATGGTTATTAAAATTCATTTGATCTGAGATTAAAATTTTAAATTGGGACCGTGTGCAAGAAGCAAGTGACAAAATAGAATAAAACTACGTAGAGTTACAGTAGTTGCTACAATAGCAGATTACTAAGATAATCCAAAAAGGTTTAGTTAGGATTTTAAATTTCACCCGTGACTATTTGACCCGAAATATTTTAGCCAAGTACCTGTCAAGTCGGACAGACATCATTTGATCCTTACGCAATTTAAACTCTTTGTTGTCCGACTGTATAATCTAGAGTGCTTCAATGCAATTTTGGAATTTTATAATACGTCTTTGCCCTCTAATCCGTGCTAAGATCGTAAAATGGGAAGCCATTAGTGCTCCTTAGGGAGTACAGATGTTCTTTTTGTATCTCAAGGCTATTTCATGTATTCAAATTCGTCGTCACGGATAAAGATTGGGAGAAATGAATGCTATTTTTAGAAATTATAGGTCATTTTTAAAACTTGAAAACTCCCTCAAAAGATGCTAAATCTTGTTTACTACTGGCAAGGTTTATCCAGTTGCAATTGCAGAAAACACTTGGAAATAGCTCTTTTAAGGTAATATCTATTGTTATATTATGGTTAACAAACCTGACCTTTTAAAGTTGACATTCAATGTGCAAGTACATGACATCCTTATACAACATCCTTATACAGAATGGGTCCACTTGAAAACAAGCGGCTGTGAGCCTTAAGAACACAACAGTGTAAAGAGAGAGAAAGGCCAATTAAATAGGATTCTTTTCTTCCTTCTTGTGGTTCTTGCAAAGAGTTTTCCTCTCTGTTCTTGAAATAGCCTGCTGATTATGCACCTAAAACTGATTTCAAATAGATTACGATTTGCCAAGAGGGAAATTGATTGATCTACAGATACTGAATCTACTACGGAGAGAATGATATCATCCCGAAAAAGGCACCAATTCGTCGCAGTTCATGACTTTGTGAGTAGGCCCTTTGGTTTTGCTGTTGACATATTTTTGGGAGGCACAATTTTCAATGTGGACAGCAAAGTAACGTTACTTCCATCTAAAAAACAATAACAATACCATTCTTTTAGCAACATATTAGTTTTTTATGTGCCATGAAGGAAACATAAATACAGGTCTTGCGATACCACGCTATTATCTTAGCATAAGATATAGTCACTGTTCCAATCCTTGATATCGTTTAAAAACTAATATTCGTCGCTCAAATTCAAGGAAAGTTGGTGATGATGTTTGTGTGAGAGGAAGTTTTCAACTATATTTCATCTCTTATCGAAAATAAAGAGAAAAATCGAATGGATGTCGTTGTAGCGCTACGTCTCTTAGTAACATGTTGTAGCCATGTTTGTCTTGTCAATGAAGTTGAAGCCAATATCCCACTAACTCTGAATCGATTTCAGTAACATATAAAGTTTTCCCTTTACTTTCTATTACACGGCCAAAACTTATTAACAAAATCAACCAATTAGTACATCAATCTTGTCGTACTATTCCAGATACCCCCACCACCTAACCCTAACCCTAAACCTAGCCCTAACCCTAGCCCTAACCCTAGCCGTAGCCGTAGCCGTAGCTCTAGCCGTAGCCGTAGCCCTAACCCTAACCCTAACCCTGTGGAAAAGGTTGTGGGGGATTCTGTCTCTGAATGAGGTGGTAGGGTTATCTGGAAAAGTATCAATTGTTACCAAACAGGGTTTGCAACATAGGGTTTCTAGCCTCCATTTCTATGGTTTGGAATCACACTTGAACTTGTTGCCTTAGGGAGGGTACAAAGTAAAGGTGGGGCTTGTAGAGATTGGGTGGGTCGAGTTTGGGTTGGGATAGTGTGTGAAGCAATGCCAAACAATAAGCATCCCTAATAGTTCATGACCAGTCCTGGCCGAAATTTAGTCAAAGAGTACAAATAGAAAATGCTACTCTGTGGTGTAATTTAAAACCAAACATCGGGGGCGCGGCGTCTATGTGGTGCGGTCTGGAAAGGCAGAATGACATAGGATAATTTTTATAGGTTTTCAAAGAGTTACAAATTCGAACAAAACGTACGCCTATGGACTTACAAAGATTCGTCAGACAAAGTAACACTCTTTTTTCCTGTTCCTCTCGTTCTTGAAAATGTATGCGACTTTAGGTTCAGTATATGTCAATAATATTTTACTCAGGAAGAGGGTATTTAACAATACATGTATGTTTGTATACATATTATTTTTATGGATAAAATGTACAAAATAAAGTGATTTTACCCAGAAAGTATGAATCGAGTCTGAAGTTCACCAGTGTCAGGTGAAACTACCGACTCTAAGCTCTTCATTTGGGTACATAGATGGGGCGAAGGGAGGGCTTCTTAAGCCTCCTCTACGAGAACAGTTCTTCTGTGGGGTCGCAAAGCTTTTTGAAGTTAGTAAATTGGGTTCTTGGTTTTAAACGGATAGAAACGAGGGAAATCTTCTCGGTCATAAGGTATTTTCGTATTTTTAAATTCTCTTGGTCCTACCACACCATTATTCGAGAGTAATGTAATATGTATTAAGCATAGATTTATCTTCACTGCAATTGCTTTGGGTACTTGAGAGGGAGAGAAATTAATATAACAGATAATGTCACTAGGTCTCTTTTCGGGTTAGGGTTTGTCACAAGTATCAATCAGATATTATGAAACTCATTATCTCTGAGTTTCATAATCTCCGTATCAATGTAATAATATTACACTTGTAGGTAAACAAAGTTAGGAAATGTGACCACAAAATTTAAAAAAATATGTTAAAGAAAAAAGGAAAAAGATGTTTCAAAACAAAAAAGAAGAGTAAATGTTCTTTCTCCGTGATTCTGACAATAACATGCAGTGAGAGATGCAATATTTACCAATTCAGTTAATAATTTCGCAATGTTGTATAGGTAACCAAATAGGCTAGAAAAGTTCACTTAGAGGGTTATAGAGAAATTGATATACAAATCCAAACCAACTGCATTTACCTTTGGTTGTGTTTTACTGCTCTCAAATATTTATCGAAAATCCTACTATAGCTTTTTGCGTTTTCCTTGTCACCAACACACATCACATCAATCCTTTCTGTGCCGATGGGACACAAAATTCAGGCTGAGGAGTTAAAGTATTATTTGCTTCCGTATTTCTTATACAAGCTACGGACACTTTGAGAATGATAGTGCGGTGCCAACCCACCCAGCAAAGCAAGTTAAAGAAACACTTCTGGTACATGGTGGATGAGGTTTTGTATTGGTTTCTAATGAGACTTACCATTTATCGTAAGTATACATACTAAGTTTTGAAGGCATCGTGCAGATTGTAATACCGTTTTAAATTTCACCGACGAACATTCTTTTCCTGACCACTTAACAGATGAGTGTTCTGAGCAAATTTCGGATTACATTATTCCTTCCTTCCTTTAGTTGGAAGGTTGTAAGTCGCACCCCTCGGCCACACATCATCGCTACTTTTCCCTGTTCACTGGTAGCTCTCTCCGTTCTTCCTCTTCCCGCTCTGTTATTTTTGAAACGATCCTGACTGAAGTCTGCATGGGTTTGCCGCGACGGTTTCTTCCTTGTGATGTAGGGTAGAGGGCGTATCGATTCACCAGCGAGTCCTGAGGTTTTCTCAGCCAGTGTCCCAGCGCTCTCAGCTGCCTCTTGACGACTACTGCGGCCAGGTTTGGTCGATTGGTAGCCTCCAGCACATGTTTGTTGGATACATGGTCCGTTCTTTTAATCCCCAACATGATGCGATAGCAGCTTTTTGCAAAGGAGTTTAGCTGCTTTTTCATGCCCTCTGTTAATGTTCAGCTCTCTGCACCATACAGTAGGACTGAAAGGATCAGTGAGTCAAACAGACACAACTTGAGGTCCAGGAGGATGCTCTCCGACTTTAACACAGCGTTCAGTTTCCAGAAACTGTCCCATGCTATTCCACGCCGGCGCCTGAAGTCCTCCAGAGATAAAGGAGTGGCTGCACCCAAATGTTTGAAGCTGCTCACAACCTCCATATCGTAAAATGGATCTGGGAGTGGGCTGGATGTGTTTATGTTTGTGTACATTAATTTTGTTTTACTGTAGTAGATCTTGAGGCCAACTTTAGCAGCGGTTCTCTCAAGGTTTGTGAGATGTTCAGCAACATAGTCCTCAGTTTTATCTAATAGTGCGATGTCGTCTGCGAGGTCCAGATGCGGCAAGATGATCTGATAATTTTCTGAGTGGGTTCACAGTCCATACCCTGGATTGGTCTGCTTCAAGCAGTAGTACGATGATAAACAGAAAAGGATCAAGTGTGTCACCCTGTAAAACGCCAGTGTTGATACTAAAAGGTGCACTCAGTTTTCCAGATAGCCTTACACGACTAGAACTCGATTCATAGAGAGCAGAAACCGCATTAACTAGCTTTTTACTCGCACCATAATGGCGGAGAATGGCGCACATGACCTGTCTGTCTTTAGAGTCAAATGCTTTAGAGAAATCCACAAACGTAGCAATGAGAGGTAATTGGCGTTGGTAGTAAATTTCAATGATCCTTCGTAGTATATGTATTTGTTCACGGCATCCCCGCCCTTTGAGGAAGCCAGCCTGGCATGGAAGAAGTAATGGGGCGACAAACTATACATACGGTTTAAGATCATACGATTGTAGACCTTTCCTCCCATGGACATTCCTGGAAAGATTCCGCGATAGTCAGTCTCCTTCTTTGAGGTTTTCTCAGAAGTTGGTATGGTGACGTCCTCCCGCCATTGTTGGGGTGCGTTTCCTTGGTTTAGCACAGCATTGCACATGTCAAGAAGAGCTTTACGTAGCTATTATCCACCATGACGAAGAGTCTCTGCTGTCACTGACCTGTTTATGCCCGGGCTCTTACCAGCTTTAATACTTTTAATTGCTTTGTTAAGCTCATCCATGCTGAAGTCATTGCTTGGTATTGGCAGGTCTTCGGGAGCAGGTTGTATTTTAATCGGCTGCTCGTTGTCACAATTTGAGTTGTTCAACATCTCGCAAAAGTATGTTGCCCCTTCTTTGAGCAGTTCGGCTTGGTCTGTGGGTGGGTCACCATTTCGCTTGTTGACCATAGCAGCAGAATCTGTTTTTGTTTTGCCTGAGATCTTCCTGATAATGGTATAAACGTCTCTCGCGTTCCCATGGTGAGCCGCAAGTCGGGATTCTGTCCTGCATGAGAGACTCTTCGGCTTGTATGGCAGCAGCCCTCCACGTCAAGTGACTTCCCTCATTTCTATGATTACGGTATCTCGCTCGAGCTCTACATTATAGATTATCATAATTTCTGACAATCGATGATGCAAGAAAGTCCAACTTCATGAATGCATATGCATAAGGTTAGGTTTAGAAAAGAGTCAGCGGCCATTCTCAGTTCTAACCACCTTACCGTCACCAGCGTTAGCCCCCAAGTACCACCTCCAATTCATGTCCACCATAAGGACAGCTCTCCTTTCATTAGTACGTTTTCTACCCCTCCTGAAAACAGAACATCTATTTTAACGCAGGTTAGGTTTGTCAAAGAAAGCAATTATGAAAATTTCATTTGCATAAGGATAGATTTGGGAAAGATGCCGACCCCATTCCAACCTTAACTCGACCCACGCTCGCTTTAACTACCGTATCCCTAAATTCAATCTCCAGCTCCTTCCCTTCATAAGGACACATTTACTTGATTAATATGTTTCTGAACCCCGTCTGAGAACAACATGCATGCCAACACAGGTTATTTTCGACAAGAAACTTCAATCACAGAGATGAAAATTATGGGCAAATTTCATGACAATCTAATATATCGATGATAGCAGAATTTAAATGATAGGTTCAGATGTAGATGATGTAATGTAATCACATAGAAATTACATAGTGTATATTTCTATGTGTAATCGATTGAAATAATTATCATTATCACAGTCCTACCAAATATTCTTCCATTTTATGTCACTTGCTCCCAGGCCTTTTGCAATATAATTCCTCTTTGCTATGCGGTAGGAAAGTGCAACGTCACGATTTTCAACATTTTTTGAATTAAGGGGAAATAACTCAATTTTGATGTTACCCTATTAGTGAGAACGTCAATGGCCAAAATTGAGAGTGATGTCCTTTCCAAACACGGAGATATCATGTTTCAAAGTTTTGAATCTCTCTATCAAAACCCGATTGTTTAATGCTGGTTCCTAACTTAAGGAACCAAGGAATATCAACCGAGTTTTGACCAGAGAGATTTTTGAGATTCAAACGCTTCTAGTTTAAACAATATATATACTCCAGGTCTGGTGTTTTGGGAAGAGCCTATTCCAAGCTTGCCTTTCGATATCTGGAGTCAGATTGTACTAATTTTAAAACTTTTGATTTGTGACGTCATCGCTTCCCTCCGCATAGATTTCGTCCTTTGACGTGCAAAAGGTGACATTTAGGAAGAAAATTTCAGTGCATATAGTAAATATAGAAAATAAAAATAATATAAAAAACATAGAGCTTTCTTACTTCATTTCCCCTTCAAAGATGAAATCGATTGGAAACTTGAGTAGCGCCTCTAAAAATAACGAGGAAGTGCCAGTGCCAATATTTGCTCATGGTTTGAGTACCAACACAAGCCTTGCTTTTGGCCAAAGAGAATAAGATAATTGCTACTAGCTTTACTTGCTTTACAGAATAGAATTTCAAATAAGGTGCGTTGACAAATTTCTTGAATCTTTATTGCATGTTTGTCAAGTATCTCCTCGAATTTATACTATTCTAGCATTAGAAAATTTTAATCATTATAGTATACAAAATATTCTTGACTGTACTCTTTCATTTTTTAGGTGTAAAAATGTCTTATTGTTTTATTTGTATTAAAATGTCTATACTCACATAAAGGAAAAAAAAATGACGTTAACCCCCTATTTTACGAAATTTAATACCTAAAGCTTAGTTTTACATGTTTCTGTAGGCCTAAAACTAATAGTCCTCACAATTTCCAGAGGTTGAAGGTGTTTCGTCAAAATCAAACCTCTCCTACGTTCTTTAGATTAAGTCCGTTAATCCGCCTCTCCCCCTCCTCTGATTTCGTGAAGCTGCCACTGCTCTTAGGAAAAGGTGTCTGGCGAGGATCTGTATAGGGTGGCATCTACGACGATAAGCTACAATCCAGAATAGACAATTTCTAGCTCCCCGACCTCTCAGGTCTGCTGAGCCTACTACTAGGCTGCACCCAGTAAAGATATTGTTGGGCATGGTCTTTCAGTCTTTTTGAATCACCAGCCCATGTGCTACTGAAAGCAACACTTCTTTCAGTAAGTCAATATTTGTCCTTGCATTATAAACAAGGATTATCACCATCACCAATGAGCGGTGCAAGCAACTACTGAAGAACTGTAAGGACTCCGCTCATTGACTCAACTGAATAGGAGATAAAGCTAGTCAAGAATTGAATCGCCCCCAGAATTTTTGAGCGGTCCCTTCAGAAGCAAGGTCGCTTCGCATGTCGGGGTCTTATCAAACTTATAACGGACTTGTTTACCTATTTTTATCTGATATCAATGAATGGCTCACAAAGACCAAGTGGGTACAAAATCTTAGCAGCCGAGTTATTGAAAATATGTAAAGACGAAAAGTCGTTGCCATGACTACGTTTCTTATCAAGGATCAACCAGGAGCAAAGAGTCGATTTCTTTGTTCATGAAGATAATTAGTTAACCAGTTTACTCAGAACAGAATCTGCTTTAATCGATGATCTCGAGTAATAGCACACATCTTATACCCTTTGTTCCAGTGAAGACAAACTAAAAGTGTCTAATCAACGGTCAATTCTGCACGACAAAGGCCACTCATCATAGCACCAACACCCCCCTGAAATATATATATATGTACCCCTGCAAATTTGTAATAATTTAAGTTATAGTGTGATTTTGGTTTAATAAACCTGTAAATATCTCAATGAATCTTTACGTCGACCCAATCTGTTCAACCCCAAAGACACGAAACATCGCCACCCATCATGGATAGACGTTGTTAATCAATAAAAAGTTTCCGCCAGCGAGGTCAAGCTATTTTGGACTTGTGGGCAGATGTATCAGCAGAAAATTTCCTAGGAACTGTGCAGTATGCGAGTAGATTTCTGAGCTACTTTAATGAGCGTTTACGTCTGTATTGCTAACGACTCTTTGCCTGATAGAGATTGCTGTTTACATTTTCTTATCTGGAATCAACATGGTAATGACTTGATGTAGATGAAAGACTTGTGCCGTCAGGCTTACAAATCATGGTATTATTGTTGTGAATATCTACACAAATGCGCAACACAAAGTCCTCAGAATAAACACTGATGTAATGAATTATGTCCGTTTAAATCTTCTCAGAATACTGGAGTAAAATCGACAGTGCTTTTGTCCGACGCTCCGAGGCCTCCACTGTGTGAAGGGATCGATTTCATTAGACTTATTCGTGGGGTGTATGAGCAATTACATCCAGACGAAGGAAAGCAGGAGCCATCTGTTTATGCCTCGTTTACTTGATTCTTGTATGTCTATTCTTGTACTTCGAGTTTGCGTGCGTATATCGTAGTCCACAGATATGGGAGGTGCAGGATCTTCTCTGTCGAAGGTCAATGCATCATCGACTGATCATTTGAGATCAACATGCCGAAATCCACATACCGAAGAAATATTGAAGACAGTACTCTTTGTTGAATGCACAACAGACCTGGATTTGAAATGCACAACTGGGCTTCTGAAGAGCGTGTCACCACGTTTTCGAGTTCATGTTACGATGCCCGAGTTCTCGAATATGGAAAGAATAGTTGATATGACTGTTAAACATCTGAACAAGGATTTGTTTTTTCATGCTTTGGATGTTTCAGATGAAAACGCGATCGTGGAAACTGTTCGCAATGTTGCATCGATGGAAAAGAATATCGATATCTTGGGTAAGTCTAGCAGCACTGGTGTTCGTGCAATTTTCTCGTGCCCCTTATCGTAAAAGCGCTTTTAGCATCATGGTCAGATTTTTATAGGAGACAATAAGTAAGATATTGATTCAACTGTTAGGATGCCTTTTAGATTGAAAATTTTGGGCCTGATTATTGTTGGGGATAAATCAAACAAGTCTGGGCAGTCTGCTGTGTATGCAAATATGTTGTTTTCGACCAATATCGGGGTAATTATCTTTATGGACTACTGGCCGCTAACTCGAGTTGTGTGAACAGGTGTACAACCCCCTGTAACACATTGGATTCCCGTACATTGACATCAGCGCTAGGTGGAGCAGCTGATGTCTGTTCACATTGAATTTTATTCACACTTTGTGACGCTTTAGTGAATTTTAACGGTCATGAGAGAAAAGGTTGCCGAGCAAAATACGTTTACAAGAGCCTTGTGGTCATTTCATACTGTAACTAAGGAAACGAAATCCTCTCTTTACACTGGCCATGGTCAATAAGGCCTGATTTTTATGGTATCCCGGAAGAATCTAAATCAGAAAAGAAGTAAAGAGGTATACGTCTAGTGCTTCCCTTCATAAACCATGGCCGTAACAACCGATGGGTATGGGGGCACATCCCCCCTTTTTTCCACAGTACTATTAAGTATGGATCCACTGAATAGATTTTATTCGTTTACACAAAGGCGTCCCCGCCCCCTTTTAGAATCATTGCTACGACCCTGCAATCTTTTTGTTTGGTGGTTTCTTTCAATATTCCTAACCCACCATACCCGGCTGACCCCAGCCGTCAATACAAATCCAGGTGGATGCATAAGGTCACTCTGGAAAAGGCTTTGAAGGACGGGAGCAAACGTTAAGGGACAACTGACTAGGATGATCCAAAATGAGGTGAGGAATGTCGCCCATATGACGTCAGGGGCCATGTTTTACATTATGTGTTACCGATGATATTGAAAATCAACAAAGTGCCTACATTGTCGCTGGTTTTCGTCGTGAAAATTCTTGGATATTATCATTGACAACAGTTAGTTTCCTTCCTAGATCTTTTTGGATATTGTTAATAACAACACATCACAGTTAGTGCATTTGAGCACTTCCTTGTAAGACAGCCAAATAAACGAGGTTATTATCACATTGACAAGATTTGATACTCGAAAAACCGTTAGCTGCCCACCAGGGGCCAACACATGTTCTTTGAGTGTCGTCTGATAGGAGGTACCTTATCAGAGCCGGGTAAACTGATGATCACGGGTCTCTGATTGAGAACTGCGTATCTGCGCAGAGGGATAAACTACATGGGGTTTTTAAAAATTGTTTTTTCCTTACAACGTCTCTTGTCGCTAATTTTTTGTATGAGGTGAGACGTGCCCACTTCCACGGGACTTGTTTGGAGCATTTAGCACTTTAAGACCGGATACCCTTATTGACGTCACCGATGGACCCTTCTAGGATCGAACCCTGACTCTCTCCACCCTTCTTGATCAGAAGGCCAGGAACATATCCATTAGGCCTCTTGGCGATTGATACTTATGAAATAATCTGTAAATAACAGGGTTTAATAGGGATTTCTGTAGTAGAAATACTACTCGCCCAACTTAAAAAATGTTTTTCTTGAAGTCGGTGTAAACATAATTCGAGGGGTTTTGTTGAAGCTGCTGTTCAGCGTTTAATGAAATTTCCTGTTATGTGGCAAATCCTGCAGTATATGATGAACTTGCATTCATTAGAATATCATCACATTTACGTTCATTTGATTAAAGTAGTAAGCATGTGTTCCCATTGGGGTACGGAACCATTGAATTTAGAGGCACAACTGTTCTGTACCAATCTTAAATCTGAAAAAACATAGACGAATTTGGATTGGACAGTATCAAGTGAGATATTTCTTTAACAAAATAACTGAACACTAGTATTTTTGACATTGGTTACCGGTACCTATTTTTGGCCCGTTTATGGGCGATTATATTTGCCTTCAATTTCAACTGCCCCAAAGACTTGCAAAAGTCGTAGTAATTGTTTGTGCTGATGTCCGAGATTTGACGTTTGAAAATAGAAACATCTAGGCGTACTTCATATCAAATCATGGCACAGATTATTATTATTTAATATTTAATTGGTATGTGCTTATGAATTTTGGTGCATGAGTTTATAATTTTGTTTCAGGGGCATTTGAGTAGCAGTATCGCTCTTCCAATTTACTGCCTGTTATTTAATATCACGTGCAAAGAACGTGATTTTGCTTGTCTTACTGTTCGAATTATCAGCCAGCCAGAAAGAAAGAACGATGTAAACTACACATGGGATAGGTCATGGGACATGCACAAGCGTGCACCCAATGAACCGAAGTGTGGGCTCTTTTTGCCGTTCCTTTGGCCGGACCCATGTTTACTTTTGCATTGACTGATCATCTGTTAAGCCGCCAAATATGATTTCCTCAAGGGTAACTGGCGACAGATAACTGGCTAAAGACTTCTCTTTACAGGACAAGCTTTTCTGTGTCGGATTAGTCATGCCGGCAAACGCGCGTACGTGCAGCGCCAGAATACTGGTTGTCTGCACGAAAAAGAGACTGCGTTGCAAGACAACACAAACGAGTAGAGTTTTTCCTTCAGAAACGCAGCCTGGGCTAAACAGGAAATGGAACAGAACTCTGCCCACTAAAGTTTTTCACTGAACACATTGCGGGTCGCTGACTGAGACTTTGAGGTTTTGAGCTTCAGACATGCTTTCCTTGCAATTTTCACAGCGTGTTCTCAAGGTCTTGCTGTGCTACTGTACACCGCTTGCCCCGCGTATAAGTCCAAGATAACTGCTTCTGCCAGCTAGGCCGAGTAGGTTACCATTAGTTGATATCAGGACCGTAGCAGCGAGAGGGCCCAGTGGGGTTATATCCCCACTTTGTGCCAAAGAATAGTTACATGTAAATGCAGTTACTGGATTTGTATTGGTTTGGGCAATAGGGTAACTCTCCCCTTTTAGAATTGTTTGTACGACCCTGAATATGTATCATGAACGTTGTTAAATATCGTATCGAAATATTGTAACTATCCAACATTCGGAACGAGTGTAATACATGCCAATCCCTGAACCGAAAATAACCACGCGGTTGATCCTTATAAGAAATGTATCAGGGTCCGAATTGCATGCTAGGAACCAGGAGGCACAGCATCAACTACAGAGACCAGAGAGGCAGGTAATGAAATAGAATGTTGAAATGTAGCGTTCTCGTTTGATTGTTTATTGCGGATTCAGATGGCTTGCAAAATCGGCCTTTCTGTAAAGTGGCAGTCAGTATTAATCCACTCATAGTATGATGATCATGCTGTTGCACCTTAATTTTCCGCGCCCTAGAAATTCAAGTATCTTGGATTGTTTCGTCAGGTAAATTTGTGCAAGTCAAGGTAACCAGGGTCTTATTTTGTGGGAGCAGCTTTTTTAACAGTACCAATAAGCTTCTAAAGGGATATCTATGCTTTCAGTAACTTACCATTTTGAGTTCATTTGCATTTTAAAGTGGTATAAAATGAGTTCATTTGCATTTTAAAGTGGTATAAAATGAGTTCATTTGCATTTCAAAGTGGTATAAAATGAGTTTATTTGGATTTTAAAGTGGTATAAAATGAGTTCATTTGCATTTTAAAGTGGTATAAAATGAGTTCATTTGCATTTCAAAGTGCTATAAAATGAGTTTTTCTGCAGTTCCAAGTGCTATAAAATGAGTTTATTTGGATTTTAAAGTGCTATAAAATGTACTAGGGACACGCCTCGCTTTGTAATCCATATCAGTAGTAAAATGACGTCATAATCCAGGGTTACGCCCCCCTTCTCCAAACTTTTTCGTATACGCCACTGAGGACAATGATGACATTTTATGTTATTATAGCTACACTATCATTTATGATCAAATTAAAAATGTTCAATGTACAGGAACATGACATTATAGTCACGTTTAAAAATTGCCTAAAAATTGCCTATCCTATGTACCGATAATTATCGGATATATCGTATTCCCCTCCCCTTTTCGTGCTCTAAATGCCAATACAAGAAATTATACCATTTAAGTGCTAAAGGTATCACTATTCATTTGTATAAGTTTTTCCTCGGATAGCAATGCTCGTAGTATGTGATTAAGCCAACGATATTTTTGTATTGTATCCTCCCACCCGCAAACCACGCTTACACGTTTTACTTTCAAAGCGTTTCGGTAACCTCGTATTTGCTACCCATCCAATTTATTACTACTTTCTCTATCAAGGCTTTAAAGACAAGTCATCCACCTGTAGAGGCTTTGATCCTGTTGTACATCAAGGCACAGGAACAAGCGAGTAGCCAAAAGGGAACGAAAAGGAGGGACAGGCCCTTGATACTAAGGGGAAGTTTTGTTCCCCGTATTTACAAATGTAAGATTAAATCATGACATGATAGCATAGTCTAATTTATTGTTATAAGCAAAAGCTCTTTGAAGTTTTTCCCATGTAAAGTTTTGTTACCGTCACTTCATTGAAGTAGCCACGGTTGTGATCTAAGACATCACCACGGTCAGTTAACTAGCTTTCTTGTTCGCGTTGCCAAAATTTCTATTGGTTAAGGAGAGATATACTAGGATAGATTTAGAATGGCTTACAAACCTTGTTTTGGTCTACTTTCGATGAGTCAGTATCAAAATCGAATTCCTGCGATCTTTACAGAAAAACACTCACATTCAATTCTGACGATGGCCGTCGTTGTATTTTGAGTTAAAAACGTTTGTCTCTTCGAGGTTTTCTTTCTGATCAAGTTTTTGATGGTCAGAGTTTTAGGTTTTGACTTTTGCTTCAAGAACGTAACCGCGTAACGTAACATTACCTGGTCACCGGCGTGCTGGAACATAATAAAAAAGAGCTTCCTGGAAGCACTTGTTCCGAAATCTTAGACAGGGCTTCTCGAACACGTGAAAAGGACCAGGCTGAGCATACACCCTTGATTGATACCGACCCTGACACTCCTCAGAGCGCAAAATCGGTAGAAGGGAACACGAAAAGAAAAGAATGAAAATAGTACCCAACTGTGCGCTGTATGCATTCATGTTTATTGAGTTCTATACTATGTATACATGTATATTTATATTAACGAAGTAAAGCAGACATTCAATTACGTTTCGCGGTTTGCTTTATCAAATTCTCAAACGCGAAACGTAACTGGATTTCTGCTTTATTTGCTTTATTTATTTGAGATTAAAATGAAAGTGCATTAAAAAGTATGAAATTTAATTGTGATATCTTTTAACTACTCTTACTTACAACGAACTTCTTAACTCATACTTTTTAAAGTAACATCTTGTATTTATTTCTAAATTATATACTTTTTTTGAGGAACGTCTTGTCGAATTAAATCTTTAACGTATTATTGTCACAACTGATGGAAAAAGGAGACGCATGGCCCCTCTTGCCTTAGGGCACGGTCGAGGAAAACTAGGTACTAGTAGCAACGTTTGAACAATATTGTGCAGTGATTACAGTGCATTAACTGCGGTCCAAACTGTCAAGTTAGGGGCCCACTTTCTTTATTACCGATTCAAGAGGCTACCTATACCCAACTATCTGCTCGTGATGCTTATCGGCACCCGTGTCCTTTGTGGATTATATCAGCTGTGCTGTTTTCGTCTGTATATTATGTAAACGTAAATGTATGTAAATAATCACCATATTATGGTACATAACCTGAGTCAGCTGTCACTACTTTTGAAAGCATCTGGTTTTGAGCAACCATAATATTTGTAGTTCTCGGTGGGGAGAGCGTCAAGGCTGTAGAAAGACTTAGGGCATAAATATTTAACATTGAACTCACGTTGGGGGTTGAATTACCCTCAAGAACTTTCAAGCCGTTTGTAAAGAGTCTCCTTCCGTGGCAAGTTTAAACGTGGATCTGCAACTATATTTCCTAAGTGGATTTATCTCTTCATGTGTTTTGGAGGTGCGCATTTGGAAACGTGGGCTTCAAAAGGAGATGACCCAGAACTTATCAACTGGCTGCAAGGAGAAATAGTGCACATGGGTCATATGTAAAATCTACACGTGCACTGCATTTGTTTACTCTATGGTATATGAAATAGCCAAATGTGTGCCCCAGTTTTGCCCTAACTACAGTCATTAAGAAGCGTAGACTATTTAGTCAATCAACCTTTACAGACATTTCAGTGCCATATTTAACAGGATCCAATCATTGTATGACCATAAATCATTTTATAGCTCTTAAAGCTATCGGAGACTACAACATGAAAACAAATCTTTCATGTTTGTTGAGTTCGTGTCAGTAAGACAAGTCACGAAAATGTCACGACAGGTGAACAAGATCTAGTTGTGCGTGTTCCGCAGAAAAGGCAACCCATTTTCCTAGATATGGTGATAAGGTAATATACTCCAAGGTCTCGGGCAGAAAAATATACGATGTAATACAGCTATGTTAACGTTGTCACGCTTTTTTAAAAAGAAATTTCAATCTGAATAACATATCCCTTAAAATCTTTAGGTAAATGTAGTAATACCTTCACAATTGGTGATTTAGTATTGAAAATAAAAGGCGCTTGGCAATGTTTTAGAGTTGGGATGGCGTTGTGTAGTCAGTAAGGCAGTGCGCAAAGTGCTCTTGTTCAAAACATAACCGTTTGCCCAGTGCGCCGGTTTATATTATGCGGCGGTCTATATCATGCGGCGGTCTATATTTTGCGGCGTTCGCCACAGTGGCTAGCCAAAAATCTTTTTGTTTTAATTATTTCTGCACCTTTTCCATGATGTTTAGGGTTGCGTGCAAAGACGTTGACCTTATAATGACTTTGTATAATTGATGACGGGAACTGCTGAGATTCAGTACGCATGCTGGCAAGG
This sequence comes from Carybdea cf. marsupialis auct. non (Linnaeus, 1758), assembly GCA_010016065.2. Taxonomy (NCBI): domain Eukaryota; kingdom Metazoa; phylum Cnidaria; class Cubozoa; order Carybdeida; family Carybdeidae; genus Carybdea; species Carybdea cf. marsupialis auct. non (Linnaeus, 1758). The sequence goes on from JAAAKL020000330.1 coordinate 17,405, forward strand.
CTCATGATTTAAAATACTGCAAAGACGGAAACGCAGACTCTTCTCATCTAGATTTCACAGAGTATCAAAACATCACCGCACATATGCGGTTAACCCTTACTTTTAAAATTGCTTAGAATACACTGAATAGGGGAACTTTGACAAGGCAACATTTGACGACAACTTGTATGTTTGGGTCATCGTTGTGTCACCACTGACATGGATAGCTCAGTAGCTATTGTTTGTAGGGCAATGAAAGAAAACGTCTTTATCCTGACACTCTTGGATGCCATTGGCAAATTTGGTGTATGCCATGTGCAATAGGAATAGTAAGCAGCTCGGTAAAACTAGGGCTATTGGAAAGAAGATATGTAGCGTCCATAGTGCATATCAGATTTGGGAAGCCAAAATGTTATTAAAGGGGTATGGGTACTGCAAACAGTGACGAGAAGAATGTTACAACGAGAGAGGTGTCATGATGTGACCAGTTTATTGGGTATTCTAACGTAATCTTAATTTTCTTTGGATAGACGTTAATCTCTCCTTTTTGATAATCGGAATAGATACCTACTATCGACTTGAGTATAGCTCCATTAACATGTTCAGAGTAACGTACAAAAGCTATAGTTTCATATTCATTTTTTCAGTCTCTTATTGATGTCACAAGTTAAAGCTACCCGTTCAATTTTCGGTAGCAAGCGAAAAGGAAATCCTAATATTTGAATCTTCCTCTTGGTCAGTGGCGGTTTTGAAGGGTGCGGGGCCCTGGGCCGAAAACGTTTGTTGGGCCCTATGACGTCATGCACTGCAAGGAAGTTCAGACATGATAGTACTGCGGACGTTCTCTGAGACATGTTATTCCTTCCAGTAGATACAGTTTCGAGTTTTCACTTGCCTCCGTTTGAGATTAACATAGGCAGTCAGACACATCTTTTTTCTCAGCATTGAGCCGCGGGACCCCTACCGGTGCGGGGCGTCAGGCCATGGCCCTGTCGACCGCCCCCTAAAACCGCCACTGGTCTTGGCTTTCAACTTGTCAATCCAAAGATAATAGTGATAATTTAGATGTGAAATTTCATGTTACTGCATCATTTCCAAGATCGTCAAGATACGGCAATAATGGCACAAGAAAGTTAAATGATAATTAACGGCAGGGAACTATCTTATGAATCTTCAGAAAACTTTAAAAAACCCTAAACGGAATGAGATGGGAGGTTGACATGCTTTCATTCTCGTCAAACTGCCTAAAATACGGACTTTTGGCTTTTAACTATAATTTTTCCCCAAAGTTTGAATACTGCAAGCAAGTGTAAATCCTGAGCGCTATTCCAATGCACGAATTATGGTCTCGTGGCTCTTGTTTTGATAGTTGACTGATTATTACTCGATAGATGACTTGATGGTTTCTTTGAGAAAGTCTCATTAAGCCATTCCTTTCCATCTTTCGTGTTTTAAGTTGGACATGGATAAAGACGCTACTTATTTTGCATAGTCAGATTTGATGATTTCAACAGACAATCCTTGACTACTTCGTGTTATCTTCCTTTTGGGGTGCACATAATGATAGACGTGATAAGTTTTTCCAAATGTCTTGCTTTTCAGCAGAGATAGTGCGTTGGGAACGGCAGGTGAACTTAACTCGGCGAGAGCATTACTTTTTACTAACGGGGTATTAGCTGAATTTTTAATCTTGCAGTTTAAACTAAGAACTGATTTGAACACATCTGAATCATTCTGAGATTTACACAATAGAATAATCAGTCTTTGTAACATGGCTAAAAGAAGGATTTCTGGTCACTGATAAGTTTTCCGAGTTCAAAGAATGTTTCAGGCAGCTGTATAATGGAGCAGTTAAGGAACGAAGCCGTGTCCTTACTTATTTAGGATCAGATGTTTTGCACACTGTATCAATGTTTTGAAGCAAGAGCTTTACTTCGCTACGAATATCACAAGGATATGAAGTAGGTAGGCCCGTAGGAGCCAGGGGGCAGGGTGGGGCAAAGTGTTCTTATGAATCCACTTTATAGAATTGTTCTTTCAAACTACGGAAGCAAAATGATGACGTCACAGTAGATTGTTTCCCAAAGTACCAGACCTGTAGTGTATATAGTGTGCAAACTAGAGGCATTTGAATTTCAAAAATCTCTGGTCAAACCTCTAATGATATTCCTTGGATCCTTACCTTAAAATCCACCCTAAAATAGTAAGGTTTTGTTAGATAGACCTGAAACTTTGAAAGCTGGTATCTCGGTGTTGGGAAGGGGCAACACTATCAAATTTGGCTATTGACGTTTTAACTAATAGGGCAACTGGAAAATTGAGAATTGTTTCCAAAATTCAAACATTATCCAAATCGTAAGGTCATCCTTTCCTTCCGCATAGCTTGCTTGGAGTCGTTGCTACGGTCCTGGTAGGTACATAGCGATGACATCAAATTAAGAACTAAGGAAGGGAGCGGGTTAAATTAGATTTCTCTTTAGACTTGCAGTAGATAACACTGTAATAGACATAGCTTATCAAGCCATGCTGAATATTGTTTACATAGAGGATTCAGGAAGCGACATGTCTCTCCCAAAGTACGCAGGAATTATTGAGATCGCTTTATCTTCCAGTTTCATGTCTCAGTCAACCAACACGACAAACTCGGTTGGTTGCGAGAGAGCCTAGTGCATTTCTGCGACTTTTGCCCCTTTCCACTTCAACCAGCAATGCAAACATACTATGGAGGGTAACCAAAAATCTTAGACATCAGAATGGAGGCGAGTTGATGTACGAAAGAATGAAACATTTAATGAGATTAGATTACAAAAGAATGGTCGCCGGTGTGTTAATAGTCGCTAAGACAATTAATACGTCGTTTGTTTATATCTGCATTACTACGATGGATCTTACTCAAATTTGTCTTCTTAACACTTGCTCCGTCAAGGAATGGACACCGCTTTTGATGTGTGTATATCTACTTGTCAGTGCTTACGTCAATGAATGGCGGCCCATTGACAGATTCAATAACGTATTTGATGTAGAATTAGACGTATGAGATGGGAAATTGATTAACCAGGTGATTTGGTACATAACAGCAATAAGTTGCTTAGTAAGCCGATCTGGAAATATCTGTAAATGGCATTGAAACTATTTAGATGGTCTAATGATCCGAAAACATGAGCTCGACCAAATTCGAAGTAAGGATGTTACGTTACAATCACCGTGTTTTAACTAAAGTTGTGGCAGTGGACGTCCGACCACGAAAGCTTAGACGCCTTAATTGGATGCCCGTTATTTACCCAGGGTCTGCAATGAAAGAATGAGACCCGGTCACGGACTGGAGTGACCATTTGTTGGTTATGACTAACCCGCTATTCAGAAAATCGATCGCTCAATCTGTCCAGATCTCATATGAAAATTGTCGTATATTTTAAAATACAGTATATGTTTGCGGACGTTTAAGTTCATGAACATTCCAATTGTGACCAAAGTTGTTATTAAAAGAGAGACTTAGATTGAAAGTGAACTAAGGAACAGTGGCATGGTACTGTTTCGATTCCTCCCACGTTAAATAGAGTTTTCGTACAATTTTTAATCGTCTCAGTGCAGTATGTGGTCTCTTGGTTCATTTTTGTCTCCCCAATCCCGAGTTTGAGGGCTGATCACGCCCCGGCGTGGCTTACGTCTTTAATGGGAACCTTTATTGTCACAGGAACATATCACAGCAGCATACTACAACTGATCTGATCAGCAGATCTTCGCGAGTAGAAACCATCATTCAATCATTTTATTGTACCCTGCGACCCCCTTGCTCTACTATATGTTTTTCGAACTACCTGTAACCAGCAGAATAAACCAACTGCACAGCACAGAACTTCTCGTAAAGAGAATAGAGATAACGGTCACCAGAACCATCTGTGATATTGACGTCATTAACGATTCATTTTGTTGCTAAACAGTTGTTCTTAATGATTATGCACCAAAAACAAATCAACTGTCCATATTAGAGGCCTACTGATCACACCATCAAGTTTATAACCAATTATTTCTCGATCATTTTTATCATATTATATAAATGTATCATATAATGTAAATTTATCATATTAATTTCTTTTAAGTATTAGAACCTCAATGTATTTCACATTTCCCATCCCCGCAGAGAGCTTTTACCGTCTTCTTTAGTATTCATCCATTAGAAATATGCTAGCAGCTGTCATAATTAACCAAGTCATTAGTTATAATATATGCAGTGTTTAGGCACGAAGTACATGATTTTTTTACATGCAAATTAGGAATTTGGTCAAATCTTGAGTTGCTTAATTTTCAAACTGAAAACAGAACTGGAGTTGCTTAATTAGTTGCTGCTAAGTAAAATATGATTCAACGTGACGCAATAGTTTATTAAGTTGATCCATTTTAACGTGGCATATGTGACTGCGGCTAACGACCACGCCTCATGATGAGACCAGTTCCTCGGGAGATTTAATATCCACTTGTCTTTTAGAAAGAACTGCTTCCACCATCGACAGGGAAGGGTTATTTCTCTTGATTTTCCTTTAAAGGACTGAAATCAATTTAGTCTCTAAAGATCCAGCCGGAATAGTGACGCTTTGGTTCAATGGATAGGACACTAAACAATGCAATGAAGTCATATTGGAACTTTTTTATTCGGCCATTTAATTTTGCAGATATTGTTTTGCACAGTGCGGTTACCTCTGGAAGAAAACATAAAAGTTGATTAAACCCAATATTTATACGAGTCAATGTCAATACTCATCTTTGATAAACCTCAATACCTATTGTGCAGGAAATGGGAAATACTTCAAAGTTCTTAAGTTGATTTAGACTGCGATAATAGACATGGATACTTCATTGTAAGAAAGGATTATAACTGACGGCATGGCACTTCTGCAAGGAGTGTATGTCAATGCAAAAAGGCAATGCCCTGTTATTCAATGTATAATTCAATTAGTAAGACTAGACAATGCATCATGGTATTTCATTTACTTACCGACTCTTCAGCTGCCATATAAGAATGCTTTTTACAAGAGCTTGTAAAGATGCACCCGAGAGATCACATGACATATAAACCTCTTGTCAGCCTAAAAGCTGCAAGGTTATGCAATCTTTTCTGTACCAGAACTACGGTCACTTTGAACTGTTACATAACTTAATTATTTTATTTAAAGTGTAAATTTGTGTAAAAAAGATTTGTCTGTTTATGGTAACGATGGCAAAATACTTTTGTACCCATCAGAGGAAGAGCAGTAAGGCAGATGGGGTTGTGATTTAACTTGACAATCGATTGCGGCTTTATTCTGATGAAGTCGTTCATCGTACGTGTGTACAGTGTTTCAAATAGATATTTTAGCACACGGACATTGAAGTTTTAATTTCACGTATGGAAATCACTTCAAAGTAGATGTCACAAAGTTGCTTTCAAATTTGAAACATTGTGCAACTTCTGAAGCGTGACGAGGTTTCCGTTCCTCTATTGTCGGCGTTCAGTTTAAAATTTTCAAAATCCATCCTCAGCTACACGTCCCACACGTCGATTTGGGACAGAGTAGTAATCAGTGGCGAACCGAAGTGGGAGGACATGGTGTCATTGCCCTTTCTACGTTATCATAAATGTAACTAACCGATTTTGGAAAAATGTTGAGAAAATATGCAAAGTCGCTTAAATATGTATTGTAAACTTTAAAATCTCAATAACGTGATAATCCTCTCACACCCTGCAAAGCCATATATCATGCCTTCATTCCCCATGATTTATGTTGAATTGTTGATTTAGAAGACACGTTTCTACAAATAGCCCTACTGCATTACAAAGTCTTGAGTCAACAGCTGCCACCTTGGCAAGACCTTCGCCATTTTCTCGTGGACCTTGAATTGCTTGTTATACCTTTCGTCAAGGCTTAGAGTGTAGTTCCCAGTCATATTTAATTATATGTGACGGCCAACATTGTACTTATTTTGTATTCACTTGTTGCACTTATTACATTTTCTTCATCGTAGTGTGTAGCTTTGATACAAGGATAACATCAAACCTCGATGCCATGTCAATGGAGGAAGTCCACAGTGCCTTCTCAAGGAATCTTTACTCCCATATCCGCATCGTTCAACACGTCATTCCGCTCATGAAGCGACAAAGGACAGGGACTATCATAGCATTATCAAACGTGGCAGGAATCCAAGGCCTTCCTTATCATTCAGTGTATTGCTCTACAAAGTTTGCCTTGGAGGGGTTTTACGAATCGATCGCTGCTGAATGTGCATCTCACAATATCCAGTAAGTAAATCCTGTCATTCCTTTGTTTCAGGTTAAAGGCCCAATGGATTGGAACACTTTTCTTCCACAACTTTCCCTGTACCCCAATAAAGACCTACATTGACTCAGAGTTGTGGAAACAGCACCTGTGACTTGTTCGTTATTAAGCAGTGACCAGACTTAAAAACAAGTTTTACGCGGTGGTGTGGGCATATTTGTTTGCCAGTGCGACTGCTATAACTGCCTAGATATAGCTGAGAAAATACAGGACCCTGGAAGTCAAGACTGTAATTCTATTTCACCCTTCGCATTGCTCCCCAATCTACGACTAGCATTAATACTAGAGAGAAGGCCATGTCTGCAACTTCCCGAAAACATTTTGGGGAAGTCAGTTGAACACATTTACTGCACTTATGAACTGACGTACGAATGTAGTGACCAACACCGAGAGTAAAGCGGGAAGTTATAATGACGGCGTGTTTGCAACATGAAGTTTATTTAACGAGGCCAGGCTTGGTTAAAGATAAACGTAAAGCGGACAATAAGTGGCCAAGACTGAAGTTTATTTATTGCCAACATTGTTTTAGTCCCTTCCGATTATGAAGCGGCAAATATTTACTGTTCATTTTTTGAAGATGCCCAAATGTGTTTAAAATATGTTATGCAAAGCAAAAGTAGATTCTTAAGGAAATATCTGTTATCTTAACTTCACGGAGAAGCTTTCTTCTTGTGTGGGTGTAATTATAAGACTTAATACTATGACTGAGAAAGGTGGGGAAATAAAAATAGAAAAAGTTTATATCGGTTTTGTTGTAGCTTATTAAGTAAGCTATGAAAAACTAGTTTAGCTTAAACATTGCAACAAATCAAGCAACATGTAAGCAACTTTTAAGCAGCTTTTAAGCAACTTTAAAGTAGATATTTGTCAAGTCTTGAGTCATAGTCTTTTTCGGAGGCTCAAGACGTGACAACTATCTACCATCAATGGCAACAACTGAGTCGACAAGCGTCAGAATATTTAACTTTAAAGTACCTTATCCAACGTCAAGATAGTGATTTTCAGGGTGACTCCAAGGGAGGAGTTAACAAGTCGAGTATCTGGTGTCTCTGTGGAATTGTCTGATATAGCCGAATAAAGTGGCTTTTTCATAAAACAAGCATCTCTTTTGGAAAACTTAATTTTTTTGGCAACTTTAAGAAATGATGCTGAAGCTTTCGTAGCATTTTCTTAGTTATAGAAGCAGGAAGAATTTGGCGAAATCTTTGGTGATTAATCGGAAAGGATAATTAACGGTGAGATGAATGGGGAACGTTATCGTAGTTTGAAACGGCTTCAGATACAAAAAATCATCATTGAAAGAGTATTACTCAGTAATTTAGTACTCTTCACTTTCTAAAGGTTTTGAGGCAGATTTTCGTGTAAATGTTTCTAAAAAAGAAAATGTTTATAATCTCCAGCTACAGGTCGATTTACTGAATTACGCAGGAACTCATGGGCTACATCAACTCAATTTGCTTGGCAACTTTTTTGAAGGCTGGAATTCATTTACTGCGAAAAGTTTGAAGCCTATCTGAAATTTGACATATCTATTATTGACTTGTGTACTATTGACTTCGTTTCATAAGACTGTCCTTATTTTTCGGAAATTTTACTACGCAAGCAGTAAGTCCTTCCCAAGATTTCTCGTGTACCTTCCCTGGTAATTGTATTATTTCAAAGGAAATCGTCCAACTTTTGTAGACTGTTTCAGTGCAGTATGTAAAGAGATGAACAAAAGCTAAATGCTCAAAGTCAAACCATTTTTAATAAGAATATTCAATACTGACTTCATCATATTTAATGATGACGTCGTCATATTTTGATCATGTTATCCAGTGCAACAAGTACCTACGGCTACGTTCACACGAAGATGCATACTTTGGAATGCGCAACTTATTCTTTCCGGATTTACCTTGCATCTACATATCCAGTGAATTTGCACGCATTTTCACCTACCTACCTCCGTCAAGCTTCATCACGAACCAATTCTGAAAGTTCCTCCACGACTTGCGATCTTCCATTATCGATTTGATTACAGCCACCTCAGATAGGCTTGTGTCCGCTTTTTGATCGTCAATATAGCTGATGGCAGGTCTGCCTGTGTTTGGTCGCCCCTTTGTTGATTGCCAGAATACAAGGCATGATGCTGCTTCCTCTGGATGCCTTTGGCAGTGCCCTGCAAGACGCATTCTTCGACTCCTTGCTTTTGTTGCACAATAAGGATAGATCTTGATACAGTTGCTCGTTTGGAAGTTTTTGTTTCCAAGGTGACATTCAGTGCCATTCTGAGCATGCGCGTGTAGCACCCCATCAACCATCACCCATTTTCAGCAGTTCGCTGATTTTGTCAGCTTTGAGACTGAAGATAGTAATTTCACAAAGAAAAATGTGGTTAAATCCAAGTATAAAGTTGCTTATTATAAAAATTTGTTCAGTATTTAAGGTATAGCATTACACAAGATGTATTTGAAACCGTTTAAGCGTTAACCCTTGGGATTAAAGATATTTTTTGCATTATTATCAGATAGTTTTATATATTGTAGCTTAGTTGTATCAATTATACAAATCAGTTTCCGTTATCTTTTTTGACAGTGTTACAATTCTAGAAACTGCTGTACAGAAGGATTCTGATATTACGAGCCTGGATCTCATGGTGGACAGGCGCCTTTGCATCGGATCGTCAGGGGAGGAAGCAAGTATGATGGCACATGTTGAGAGCAGGTTAGCCGACACAGGACTTAAGAAAAACACCAAACCTGAAAAAGTTGTTGAAGCAATTCAGGATATTTGTACAACAAGAAAGTACTGTGTCAGACGATTTTTGAATAAATCGGTTTTAAATGTTGCCAAGTCTCGATTTTCGGACAGTAAGGGAAGGCGACAGTTAAATGAGGTTATGAAATTCTTTTTAAACACTGATTTAGAGAATATCAAAAATACAGGTGGGCCATTTGATGGGTTCCTGCGAAGAACGAGAACCCTATAGCATCAACTGCGATTAGAATTTAGTATGCATTGAGCTGACACATGCAACCAGCGGCACGCAGTTCAAATATGGTGTTACTAACGCATCTGAAGGAGTAATGTCTCAGCGTTAAGGATACGCTGGCCATTTTTAGTCTTTGAAGTATGCAATCATAAATATGACGTCAGGGATAGCCAAAGCACGTGTATCAAGCGTTTTCGACGAAGTTTTGATGAGGACGCTGCATGTTTCGGCGGGAAATCTTTCTGGCAAGTTTTGTGTGCAAGAAAACGTGGAGTGAATTCACAAAACCCGAGTGGTTTCAAAGCTATATGAGGAAATTCTACGAATCCTTTAATCTAGTCAAATTTAAACGAGATCCTTTTTGTTACACCCCTTTTCATGAGAAGTTGAGAGTATGTCAAAGGACGATTTGGCGATGGATGTTACAAAGTTTCAGCGACATGGAAAGGTTTTGTAGCAGTTACTGTGTAGACCAACTTGTGGATCAATGGTTCAGAAGGAAGATATCTTGAAAGGCGATACTAGTTGTGGATTGGATACTGTACTAAAATTGATGCATACGATGTAGAAATACTAGCACTTGAATTTGTAGATAATGCAAAAGCTGACAGTAACGACAATTGATGATGTTGACCACAGTATAAGAGGTTGATTACATTGGTATCAGTTTCCTTCAGCTGAATTATGGGGCAAGTACATTTTGCAAGTATCGGAAACACAATTTTTCTGTGTTACGGTTGCAGAAGTTCGAAAACGGAATACTCTGAAAATGATAAATTTTGAAGGAAAGGTTTTCGGGTAAAGTTCAGATTTGAATAGAAAATTGTCGGGAAGAATTAGCTGTTTGGATCGAATTTGTTGTGGACAGCTTAAAATTTCCCATGACGACTTTGATAATAGGAAGGGTTTCATATCAGCTGTAACAATGCCTCCGAAAACTGCTCGTGTGGTAAAAACCAATCAGAATCCTAACTTCAAATAGGATGTTTGTAGGAAATTATTGCCCGTTTAAAGAATGAAGTGTTCAACGTCAGCGCGCAAAGTAGCTTAAGTAGTGCCATATCGCTATTTGACGCTCATGCGACGATTTTGCAAGGGCGCGAACAAGTAGATAGTCGCGTTCCTGTTATAGTCAGCCGTTATGTAATTAAAATATCTAGCCACTTTTAAAGTAATACATTTTAATTGAATCATTCATAATGTTTCGTTGTCATTTGACGTGACATCGAGGCAATTGTTTCTTTTCTTTGACTCAATAATTGTACGTAAAGAGGATATTCTTTGTAAATGGTATTACGGTAAATTATTTGCATCTATGCCACAAATTTATTATCATTGTAGGCTTACCAGTATAACAATAACCATAATTTCACAAATTCACTATTTTCATTGTATATTACGTATTTTTTTGTTGTAAAAATAAAATAAATCTAAAGTCAGATCAGGAAGACCTGCGTTTACTCACTTGTGTTACAGTTGTGCATTTCACTGAGTCATGTAATACCCAACGTCGATTTTGACTCTCGTAACTTAGAGATCGTTGCTTGTGAGCAGATCTTTTTGCAGCTTATATCCTATGTCCAATAAACATCAGTAAATATTTCCTACTTACTTTGTTTATTTTAAAGCCTTCTTTCAAATCATGACCCATTGTTAGTACAAATGGAATCTTTGATGCATTCTCGATATAGAAGAGGCCTAAAATATCCAATATCAAAAATAGCACCAAGAACTGATACACAAAGTGTTTTCTCTAGCATTTGGAGAACTGTCTGAGCTCCTAGACGATGATTAGTCAAAAAGAAACAATGGTGTCGAGGTGGTGCCGAGATTACAATGGTGCCGAGGTGGTGCCGAGATTACAATGGTGCCGAGGTTTCACCCCGCCATTTGAAAGAAACGGTGAAAATGACCTACTCCCCAACTTATTTACTACTTATCTTATTTTTTAAATATTATGTATTGTACTGACTATTTCATATTTTGAGGACTTTCTTCCCAACAAAATATTCAAGTATCACACGGGTATATATCAACATTTTCCCAAGCACATGCTGCAAAATATTTGTGTGAAAGCTTAATTTTAAAAAGTACATAACTACTCCATAGTTTATCCTCACCTTTTTGTGAATCATTTTCTTATCGTTCCTCATTTTCATTGAAAAATACTACCCCAATGTGCTTATTCTACCATACACTGATCGTGAAGAGAAAAGGATTAGTAATATAATTGAATTTCAACGGCCCCAAATAATTGAGTCCTTAAAAACTATTTTTGATGTATATTTGCGTACAATAAAGGTACGAAATGGAAAGTAACAGTCAAGAGAAGTACTCAGGAAATTATTAATTGGAAGAAGGAATAAGGAAGAAGAAAGAATTGAGCTTGATCTTCAATGAAGTAATGCAGATAGATAACTTTACTGTTACTATTTTTATTTCTAAACGATACGTTCAATTAGCTCCATTTGTTTTCTCAGGCTTGAAAAGTAGCAAGATATCTGTGGAAGTGATTTACAAATACCTACCTTAGTCGCACCAAAAGCTACGGCCGGTCTCTCAGTCAAAAATCGTCAATAAGCAGTTGGCACTAAGTTACAATCACAGAAATATTCACTATATAATACCTATTACTGCAAGTATCAGAAATGTGAGAGAAATGTCACGGCAGTCCCCATCATTGAAACTAAAATAATGACATCAAGACATGGCTAACTAATAGATATAGGGCGGTCTAGTTTTTCACAAAGAAAGTCTCTTGATACGGACTAAAGGGTAGCATCCATTAAGTCATAGGAGACGCTTTATTGTCAGGTAGGAACGATTCTCAGATTATGAGCAGTCAAGTTAGTGAAAAAGAATGCTGCCATTGTCCCGTTCGAGAGGGCTGAAAAAGCATGCCCGTCTACGTACGCAAGTTTACGAACTAACCAAGTTTTGAACAGTGAAGTGTATCTTAAAATCGATATGTGGTATCGTTTTATTTTACTTGAGGTGCGAATTTTGGCACTTTTGGCGTCGTAAAAGAAACCACTCATATAACTTCCTCGGTCAATATTTGTTTAAACGTTTTTCCTGGAAACAGTGAAGTAAGATAGCGTTCCGTGTTCCTCGTTTGCGACCAAAGGCTGGTTTATTGCTTTGGCATTTGTTTGAGATTCTCGTTTTACTTCCTAACGTTTCGACACTAAGAAATGTGCCCTGACAAAGTGCAGTACTTGTCAACAGCCCGTTAAAAGTCAACTGATAACTTCTTTGCTATGCGAAGGGAAAGTGATGACGTCACAAGTAACAAATTTTGTTACAAACAATAGTACAAATTGACTCAAGATATGAAAAGGCAATCCTAGAATAGTCTGTTACCAAAAATACCGTACCTGTAGTATGCAGTGTTTGAACTAGAAGTGTTTCAACCTTGAGAAATCTTTGGTAAAGACTCTCTGGTGAATTTTGCCTGATTCCAACATCAAATAACAGTCTTGTTAGACAGAGTTGAAAGTTAGTATCTCGGTTTCCGTAGGAGGCTCCCCTCTCGAATTTGGCCATTGACGTTCTTACTACTAAGGTAACAGAAACATTGAAAATTTTCTTCACAATTCTTTTCAAAATTTTGACGTCACACTTTCCCTCATCACTACACGCAGGGTCTCGTTTCGTTTGACAGCTGTGGAATCATTCCATGGCAAGAGAAAAGAACCCCGACCTATTACGTTGTAAAGAATGAAATTTATTGTTTCATTGAGCCTACGTTAATTCGCTTAGCTGGACAAACATATGATTACTGACAAAAGAGACAGAATTATAACAAGTAGACTCCAAGCTCTGGTTACTCTTGTTCAAAAGATACTCTCGTCTAGCTTATTGTAGGGAAGGGGGTGCAAAACTTCGATTTGGAAAAGATATCGAGTTTGATAAGTAATTGCCACTCCCCAAACAATTAACTTTCCTTAGTTGTCTACCTCTAGCAACGGCTAGCGGCCTCCCAAAGATGCATTCTTACTGAAAGAAAAGAAAGTAAAACAAGATTATTTGACAGAAGAATACTCGAAGGACTCTTTTAAGACAACAGGGTATCACAAAAATTAAAGCAAAATTTCGTGACCCATGGCTTACTTACTTATGGCTTACTCTGGAGAAATAACTATCCTGAAATTACGGAACCTTAAAGCTATAGCAAAATGAAACAATGACTGGCCACTATAACCTTATTTGGTATACAATAAAAGAAGAGAAGAAAAGCATGGCTAGTGCATTAGGACCCACACACTCACTAATCCTCATGCACCGGTTTGGTGCGTTGAGCCGACACGTAGCACCATGGACCTCCACTGCTGTCTGTCAGCAGCCAGGCGAACCGCTTCGTCTAGAGAGATGCCGCAGAGTTCCAGGTCTTTGGTGACAATGTCTTGCCACCGAGTACGGGGTGCACCTCTTAGGACCCACGCTTTCGGAAACAGTGGCAATGCTGCCAAACAGTTAATTATCTACCTATTACTTTACCGCCTGTTACCTACCGGCAGAACAGAACATTTCCTCCCCCTTTCCACCCTTAATTAACTAATGTGTGGGCAACATTGCAGGCACTCTACTTGGTTCTTTACGTAGAGTGTGTCCGACGAACTTCCCTCTTCTGCTGATAACTCTTTACTAAGCAGCTTCACTGATGAGCGTTACCGAAGTTCTTTCGTTGTCTCTCGATCTCATCATGTTTGTGGGAAAGTGTTCTTCCTCTGGCGGAAGCTGATAACCCTCTCGTATTTCATCTTTGATTTTTCATTTTCTCAACCAATTATGAGGACTGGAACGGATAATGTTTTAAACAGCTGTACTTTAGTTTCATCCGATTCTGCCCTAGATCCTTATCTGCTTTAGGCGACGAATTCATGCTCTTCCTTTGGCCGGTCTACTTTATGTCTGCAATCCCACCCCCTTCTCCTACATGTACAAAGTTTCTCACATATTCTAGATTTTTGCCATATATCTTTACGCTGTACTGATATGTCGCACTGATCCCCATGGTACTATTCTTCGTTGTGTCCTCACTGTTCCCTTGTACCGATACGTCTTGATATCTAGGTACCGCTTTTTGATGCCAGCATGACTAGATCATCTGTTAAGACAGAATCCACTTCGATATAATGCAGATCGAGTTCTAGCGTCTACGATGTTCACTCTCTTTCTCATTATACTATTCATCGTTAGAGAAGAATAGGAAACTCGATATATTGCAGCCTTGTTCAACGCCAGTCTTAATGTCAAACCAATAAATATAGTGTCTGTCTTCACCAACGCTGGACTGGAAATCGTCATGAACCGGCTTATCATCTTGACAAGGCTTTTCAACCTTAACGCATTTTGCGGCTTTTCACACATTTTTTCTCAATCACCCATCATGCATGTACAGATTTCTGAAGGTTAGTTTTACGCATTTTAGAAAACTTCCACACACTGTGTGTCACTTGCTTTAAGTGAAAGCACTCCTGCAATTTCCCTTTAAATTTATAAAATTGACGTATTTATTACCTGCCATCTACCAAGTCGGAGGGTGTTTTCAGTAATTTAACACGAAATCTGCATTTGGCGATGCACGATGCAACCGAGGGAAAGTGGTGTTGTATGGGTTGGGATAACTTCGCTTACGGGGACATTTGTAAACAACGAAACCACAACCAAAGAACACATACTACTGAAAAACATTCAAATTACGAATGGTTTCAGAAGCTTCAAAAGAATTTTTAGTGCTATAACCGCTAAATTTCTCAAGGACAGATAACAAAAGAGTATCCAGCTCCCGATGAGTATCGATAGAAAAGCTTTGAGAAAATGAAAGTCGCCATCCCTTTATCAACATTTTCGCTATTTTGTGCACTTTTTGAGATGTTGTTGCGTAAATTAATGTCAAACAAAACTTGTAGTACGCATGCAATTAAACGTTACCTCATGACAAACATTGCAAAGTTTAAAATCCGATAATATGACAGGAATTACACAGCAGATCTTCTAATGCTCTGTTACAGAACTTACGCAGCTTACTTACTTACTTACTTTAGGAAAAGTTAGGCAGAAACGACGTGGTGAAGGGTGGAAAAACTATTCGTTGTACGTGACCATCTTTGTACACCGACATCGCAATCGAATTTATACCTAAAGGTTCCCGTCCCTCCGAAAAAAAATAACACGCTCCAACGAGACATGGGGGTCAAATGTACCAAATGCGTAGAAATATTTTACAGGAACACTCAGGCTCAAATCAGAAATACAAAAATAGCAATGATAAGAAACAAAACTTTCAAATTTTATAATTTACAGAAGATAAAGGAAAACTATGTGCGTTCATGATGATTGCAATCCTTTTGATTTTCTAAATCTAACGATGAATCGATACAACCATTTTTTAGTCTTATCCACTTCCCTTCCGATATTGCCCAATGTCACAATAGTTTTAAGTAAGTACTCTCGTTCTCCAGTGGATAAAGAATCGTTAAATCGGTATTCGTTTGCATTTTATAGACATTGATAGTGACCTATAATGAACATTGCTGCTATTACAAGCTGAACCAAAAACCCTTAAATTTATAACATTCTATTGTTTAGTTGATGAATCATTGAATTCATGGTCCATTTACACGTTTCAGAAGGCACGGTATGACACGGACTTCCCTCTCTTCTACAGCCCTGTATGAGTTTTGTTTCCCCATCACTTACAACACGAGAGAGTGATAGAGAGAGAGCCGAGCAATGCCCGAAAAATTTATATTTAAACATCTACTTCATGACTTCGTGGCGAAAAAAATCATATTCGTTGTACCTGTCTTTTCCAAAGACGGTCACCAAAAAATTTAATCTCCGATGAATTCATATTTCAGATAGTTTAAACTACCGAATCCTGTCATGGCTAAACTAACAACTAAACGAGAATTATATGTATTTCAATGATAATAAATTGGTAACTATCGGAAATTTATGTTAACTATAGCAAAATTGAGTCTCAAAATAACCAAATATTTCCATCAAGTGAAAACATTTCCTCAGATATAAATCCAATGAAGAAATAGTCAGGAAAATATCTCAATCTTCAACCCTCGCTTCATTTGTTGTTGCCAACTCCAATCGTATCTCAGGCTGGAGTTGCTAACGCAAAACGATAATCTTTCTCTTAAAGCTGCTTAATGGTAAATCGTCTACAAAATCAACCTCGGGGATATGTTTAGCTAGATGTCTTAGCTACTTATCGTTTTGATCTGACCGCCTTTCGCAGTGTGAAGGAATGAGCAGGAACTCATTCAGTACCAAGATTAAGGAAGAGGAAGCCGAGGTAGTCCCTTGAAACACGCCAACCTTGATCTCAGAGGCTGGTTTTGCTGTCGGGCCTTGATTACACCATAGCGCGTTGTACTAACACTACCAACAAGGCACTTTTAATGAAAGAGATTGTATAACTAATCACACAAGTTCTCAAGATGCTTACGTTCCTTCTCAAGTGGCCAAGATTTATACAGTTTTTGCCTAGTTGGTTGCCACGGAGGTCCGTGAGGCGAAACCAAATCTCAGACTAAGCCCTCAATTTGCGGTAACGTAAATAAACCATGCTAAAAAGCAGCGTGTACAAATATTTTCTATTTTGCCGATGGTTCTGAAACTTCTAATCTGCACAAATGGGTTGAAAATGATTTCAAAATGTACAAAAGCCAAACTGTTGAGTTTATAAGTCCTTTAAGTATACTAGAAACAGGATTCCACTGTACAAAAAGGGGCATGTTCAAGTTGAAATGGTACCTTAATAGAGTAGACATACATTTTACATTGCGCCGCATAAATATCTGTAGTTCTCTATCTAGCACCTTACGATGTGTAATACAGACCTGAATGTACATAAATAAAAGTGCTAGCTAATACTCTCAAGTACATTTTAAACTTTAAAACCGGAAATAGAACGACAATAACAATAAAATGCCATTTACAAAAGTAAAATCAGCCGACGTGGAGTGAAGGACCAAATAATAATTATTATCTATACATCTATAGAAGGATTCTTCCGCCTTTCGGCTCCAAACACTTTTCAACTTTGCTGATAATGAGCAGTAGCGATAGCAAAACAAACGATGTTGCTGTATCTGGGCGAACTATTGATGTCTACGGTCCGCTTATCCAGGAAAAGCAATACCAGATATGTATGATGCCTGGGTGTCTGGAAAATCTAATCAAACTCTGACAGGCATGATATTGAGTGTGTAGCCGACAATCAGCTTTGAATGCTTCCCTCTTATTGCGTCGTGGTCTGCATAAAATCAGTACGCGGTTGTTTTAAGTCCATTAAAAGCAGGCTGATGTCCTTTCCACATTTAAAGAAATTTCCTTTCCAATTTTCCTTCTTGAAAACGCGTGTTTAAGCCTTTGGACTTCTTTATAAAGCTCGACTTCGCCTTCGAATCCATTGTTGAAATGGCCAAGTCCCTCTCTCGATCAAATGGTTTCCGCTCATTAGCCGATGACGACGCGCCCTGGAAAGGAGATATAACAACACGTCAAGACAAAATACCACTCTGTAATTCAAATGTGAACGTATAGAGCTAATATAATGACTCATGTTTCGCTCTCCAAAACCATCTCTTCACTTTATAGGTACAATGGCAAAACTGCACATATTAATCGTTCATGTTTGCAGATATTGGGTCTCCTGTTGTCCCACCTACACAGCGATATGGTGTGACAGACTCAAGACGAATCAAATTTATTCTTATTTCAGTGGAGAGAAAATATTTCAATAACTAGCTATCTTCACTATAATCTCCTAAGATGTTCATTTTCACGTCCAATGCTCCTCCTCTCATCCACACTGCTTTCTTAAATCAATACTTCGTCCCACACATGAATCTGCGTGCTCTCATGCTTGTGTAGTCTCCCAATAACTAACACGGGGCAGACACACTTACAATCATGAAACACATAGTATAGAACTCAATAAACATGAAATGCATACTGATATAAACATATCCCTCCCGCATTGTCGACCTGTGGCTCAGTCGGCGTTTTCGGTGCAAGAGGTCTCGGGTTCGAACCCCGCAAGCACTATATGCATTCATTTTTATTGATAGTTGTACGACAAAAACCTGATTAAAGCGATTTAACAGCAGAGTGACACCTGTAGCTCCATATCCAATGAATGTGTGTTTTTTAAACGAAAACAGAGTTATTCAAATTAGATCAAATATTGTATGAAGACGTGAGAGAGAATATGCGGGCCGAAGATCAATTGATGAACGGTTGTACCTCAAAAGAGATGCTGGTGCAAGGGGTCTAAAATCTTTAAGAGATGTATACAAGGAAACTAAGGTAAGAGTTGCTTGTTACATGGAAAAATCCCACAGCAAGTAGATACAAGCACCACGTAGGAGCGGAAAACGCACGAGTAAGTGCCAACCAAGATGGAAGTGGAACAGATAATGAGAGAGCTAAGGAAATCAATAGATGCTATGTATGGGGAGATCAAAATTAAAAAGTGAAAAAATTGAAGAATGATTGTTGGAATAAAATCAAGGAAATAATAAAAAGGCGAGAAAAGATGCGAATAGAGGAATATAAACAGAAAGGAATGCATAGTGCAATATATCATAACTAACATCTACAATGTAATAAGTGCTTAAGAAAGAGTACTAACCAAAAGAAAACAGCTACAATTATCAAAATACTGGTGCAAATGACAGAGACAAGATCATGGAAAGTGTCAAGAGGGCTATAAATAGAGAATAGTGACTGCATACCTTGAGGAGGTTATAGGGAAACAGTAAGCCACTTATTAGCTGCATGCAAGATGATCGCCGGTAAAGAATACCTCAACAGGCAGAAGAGAGCTTTAATGGTATTGGCGGTAGAGTGGGCCAAACAACATGATTTTACAAGTTAGCACATGAGATGATACCGTGAAAAATAGGGAGAAAGGGTATTATCTTAGGAGAGATCAAGCAAAACGTATTTGGGATTTCGAGTACAAAAGTCGAGCACTGCATGAAGGCTGGATTTGACTTGAAATGGTAGCGTGGCATGTCATGTCAAATGGAGGAAAATGTCAAATCTAAAGTTATAGAAAGGAGAACAAAATACCAGAAACTGTTCTTTGAAACGAGGGAGAGACGAACTCAATATAGGATAGAACTAGCACTTCTTGTGGTTGGTTGTCTCGGTGGAGGAGTTGAGAGTTGACGGAGGTGTAAAGGACGTTTAAAAGGTCATGGGAAGTAAATAGACGCGGCAAATTGTGCAAGTGATGTACAAATCGGTTTCATGGACGGCGAGACACTCTTACGAAACATATCAGGAATTATCCAGCCTGTAAATGAGGAAAGTAAAGAAAAACATTGGGTTAGGTAAATAGAAAGACTGACTAATACAAAGAAAATACTTACAAAGGAAAGACCTTAGAGAGTAGAAAGACAAGCAGGTTAAGGCAAGGAAAACTTTATGAGCATCTTAATACTATTCCATAGGCTCAGCAAACATTGGTGACCTTTTGTAGACTGCAATCATTTAGCTATTATCAACGTAATGATAATGATAATAATAATATACATTTTTATACGAAGAGAATGCAATGAGCTAGACAACATTCGCTTTGGTACTAAACCTACCTTGACGTGAATCCCACATCAACCATTTGAGATCATTTTCATTGAACTGTACGAAAAAAGACTTGGCATAAAATAATCAAGTACCCGAGTGATAGTAAAAGTTAAAGTGAACAAACCTCCTTTCTCTTCTTGTCCTGATGCATTTCTAGGAGTGACATCGGTCTTTTTCTTTGCTAGAATACAACAACAACAACAAAGGTCATGTGTTAAAGAGGCCTCGTGCAGCACAAGATTTATTGCAAGATTGGGCATTTCATTCTTTTTGAAATACATTTTGACAGGACTTCCCGACTACCTTGTTAGCGGCGGGGAATCCCTAATATCCCTCAAATGGGCTGCTTTTTTTTCTTTTTAGAGGTGAAGGCAAATTGTTAAATCGACCTAGCGCTGGAATGCCAAAAATACGGACTAAGATGAACTAGCTCTGAGCAATATTTAAATCTTCTTTCTGTACTCCTCTGTATAAAAACACTAAGAGAGCTTAACCTGAAGAAACTCTTAGTAAAGCTCAAGCTCTTACACAGATTACAAGTCACTGCAAAGTTCAGTTAAGGTGGGGCCAAGTCCTCGCGCATCTATGAAAGCATCTAATATCGATTAAAATGACTTCAGGCTACATTATATCTCATAGCTGGACAAATCTCTGTCCTTGATCAAGTTCTCCTTCCCTTCACAACTTCGCACAAGATCGCCTGTGACCACAAGCTCTGTCTTGTCAAATCGATATCTCCTTATGCATTCGTCATCACTAAAATACATCCAACAGATTACATTCCGTTCTCCTTCGATTCCATATTTTTCTCTCTGTATCTGAAGGGCAATCATAAAAGCTATTTTGTCCTACGCAGCTTCGTAGTTTGAATTTGAAGGAAGAAAAAGAGCTCAAAACTGGTCGCGACCGGGTTTACGTCCCCTATTTTGTTCTACCAATTTTGTCCTTCGATACGCTAAGCAAGGAAGCAAAGGCTTAACGTTATTCAACCCTTATGAATACGACCACACGGAGATGACTGCACGATCAGCATGTAATGGGAGCTGGATGAGCTTTAGCTAAACATGGACCCTAATGTACACTATACTGGACATTATCCTACAGGAAGAACATTCTTATTTGGGTTGGTGGATTTAATCATGAAAGCACAGTTGGCTCATGTTAGAACGATTTACTCATATTAGACAGGGCTGGCTTTCTTCTATATTACACACGAAATCCTCCAAATATTGTGCGACAAAAAACTTTTAAAAACTTTTCATCTGCTCGCCTATGCTTGATCGCAACCTCCTATTTCTTT
This sequence comes from Carybdea cf. marsupialis auct. non (Linnaeus, 1758), assembly GCA_010016065.2. NCBI lineage: Eukaryota > Metazoa > Cnidaria > Cubozoa > Carybdeida > Carybdeidae > Carybdea > Carybdea cf. marsupialis auct. non (Linnaeus, 1758). The sequence goes on from JAAAKL020000330.1 coordinate 38,583, forward strand.
ATTTAATTATGTTGTAACCCCCTAAATCCACAGTGTACGTCCTTCAATGTTTCAAAGGTTTTACTTAAAGAAGTCCAGTATAAAAAAGCTCGCCCATATTACAATAGAAATCAGGAAATGGTCAGGTTTGTAAAGAACAACAACTACAGTAAAAAGCACAATACACACATCACCCTGGTATGGATAAATAATAAGTATGTCTGTAGTGCTGATTTGGCTGAATCGTTTTTAGCTGAAATCGCCGAAATTGCTACGCAAAGAAATAAATAATTTATTTCAAGAACTCAAGATAGGCCACTATTTTCCAACACACACTTTGGCTGTTTGATCAGTTTGAACAATTCAAACTTCCCGACGATTCTCAGGTTAGTAGAGAACATATAAAGAAAATATAATACAAAAAATAAGAAAATAGTACTTAGTTGTTTACACGCACGTATGCTCCCCACCCCAACCCCCACCCACATGTATCTATCGTAAGTAGCTCTTTGTTGGTCTGGTCAAATCAAAATAGAGATATCACAAAGAGTGTATTTAAGACAATTTTTTCACTGTCTAGTTAGCTAATAGGTTACGAACACATACTCAAAATGACATATTTTTCATGCTTCCTACCAAAAGAGAGCCATGAAGTGTAATCACGTAGAGGCGCTCCTCTTTCCACCATAAGAATAGTGCTCATAACTGAAACAAATCGGTTATAACCACACCACTATAAATTGAAAAATGTTTCCAATAGAAAATTTGTTGGTTTTTCAACTATAAGCGGTCCATGTTGCAGTGCCAGCTGGCTCCTTTGTTCCCTTGCCGTATGTACTGTAAAGAGAGCCACGGTAAGCACCAAAGGTCTCTATTCATAGATTTCAAATCTGTAACAGTTGAAACGCTTTTGTCGGTTCTTTGGGCGTCGGTTCCGACGATGTCCTGAAAGAACAGGCATTAACAGTTAGCTGCTCAATCGCGATGGACCGCTACGTCTAGACCACAACAATTCTGTTGGGAGATCTACGCTAACTTCTTCCAGAACATATGTCGCAGAAACAAATCTGTACGATGTAAGAATGTGATGTCAGTGCTACGCAAATAATATCAACGTGTATGTAACTACCTGAGGAGTTCGCTGGAATCTTATACAGCCAAAGGAATAAAAACAAATGCGGTTCATGCACGGAATTTATCATATATGTATAAAGCTAGAACATGATAAACTCGAAATAGTAACATAATTTATTGTATTCGAATCAGAGAGTGACATATAGGGGTACTGCTTACTCTTTTGAAAAAACACGTCGGAAAAATGATTAGGGACAACTAGAGCCATAACGCAGGGGCAGCAACTCCAATAAGCAAGCTCTAACAGGAGAAAGTTACAAACCTTACTTCACATTTATGCTGTCTACACTTGCCTAATAAAAAATGAGACACTTTCATCCAATCGGCTATAGAAAAACCTGTTCCCTTCATCAGGACATGCGATACAAATCGATACAAATTCCAGTTTTTATTTCTTCACGACCATAAGGTCTAGTATCTTAAAACAATAAAACTGCACGAAACAGTGAAAACATTTTAGCACTGAAAAGCACTTTTGGTCTGACACTCCTCAGAGTACAAAATCTACAGAATTGAGATTGAGAAAACATCAATGAAACTTATACCAAACTATGTTTTGAAAGTAGCCAATCAGAAGTCTGACTGCTAGATTGGTGTTGTTTTGACCAATCAGCGTCGGTCAGTTTTGACCAATCGCTTAAGCTTCAAGTATCCACCAGTGAACAATGGTGTTCCAGACCACCCTGAGTTCAGGACCTTTATTCGTTGTAGCCTCGCCTCCTTGAATCTAAAGCAATTTAGAGCGTTGCTAAAAAGCAGGATAGTCCAGAACGTTGGATTGTCTGCAACAAAAGGGGAATGAAGCATCTTCATGATTAGAGTGATCTGCTCTGCACTGGTTGCTTTTCCCCAGTGGTGTAGGTATTCGATATTCCCACAATGAAAGGCTACAAGTGTAAGGGAACAATGGTGCCTTCACAAAAACTTATGCCGATTGCCCTCTGAACAGCATGCCAGGAACCACTACATCAGGCTGCAAGTATCAAGTGTGACTAAATTAAGTACGAATTATGGGCAATGGTAGCAAATCACATACGTTATAATCAGAGACTTGTTTCTCTAATTCGTCGTCTTTAACTGAGGACATCTTCACTTTCTGCTCTTGTCCTTTCTCGCTTCCCTTTTCCTATCACGGAGAATATGGAAATAAAATGTGAAAACACATGTTGCACAGCTGAAGGAACTAATATGAGCTAGGTGCAAATCGCAAGCAGGGACAAATGGGAAAGGGTACTCATCAAGAAAGGCATGCAAAACATAAAAAGCTGTATTAAATTACAGATGCGAGATACTCAGAGACAAAATAGCCCTCAGTTCTTGGCAGACCTTAAGTGGAGTGGAGGGTGCGAAGAATTTCTAGACAGATCGTTTCTGCTAGTTAGAGAGAAGCTGCGAATATGTTGAAGGTCTGCACTGTAAATTTTGGAATATGGAGGGAAGAATACGCACAAAGCAGATAGTGGCAGAGAGCTCTCATACAATGCTAAACTCCTTGACACGGGCTGGAAGGCTTTTAAATGTATAAGTAAGTAAGCAAGTACCTGGGCTAATTCTGAGTGAAATCTTTCGCGAAAATGGTTACCTGGTTAGCGTTCCTAATTTATTTAAAAAATGAGTGCACGGATAACAGTGACGTATTTTATAATAACCGGTATCACGATGTTGACAAGGTTCGATTAAGGCCTGAGTCTATAAAATATTTTTAAAATGTCAAATTAAAATGCAATAAAGGAACAACGAAAGCGTGAGATGCTTTTCAACAGCTTGACTTTGGTATGAACAAATGTCAAAAAAATAGCTGGCAATAATAATACAAACAATAAGTTTATTTTAAGTTGTAATGTTCCTTTGTAGTATCAGAGAGTCGAACGGGCTGATCTGACGTAAACAACTGATACATTAAAACAATACCAGCACTTATTTGAATTGGATCTAAAAATGATAAACATCTAACCTGTTAGAAACAAAAAAAAATTGAATGCTTGTAATAAATGGAAGTGAAGCTCATATTTTCGGCAGGGTTTTCTAGAAAACTGCAACAACCGAAATACAATTTGCTTGAAAACCAGTTAAAATGAGACGGCAAAACTATTTTAACAAAGGCTTTTCAAAAATTTGAAAAATGATTATGACAAAAACGTGGTGCAAGCGATCGTTCCCCGCGCGATAGATTGATAACGATGAAATTTCTTTAAGAAGCACAATAAATTTGGAAAGACTTACGCACTAGTAAAACGTGAAATTTTACTAAAGCAGGACTTTTATACACAGTCGAGTATAACGATCAACCATAGAGAGGTTGGAAGCCAACAAAATCAATAATTGTAGTTTACTGACGGCATGAAAAAGGACGGAGGTTTTGACTCAAAAATCTCCTACAAACTCGTCCTTCAAAGAGAAAAGTTTAACTCGAAGTGGACGGTGTTAGGGGGTTGAAGGAAGCTTAACCTTTTAAGGTAAATTACGACAAAGCCTAAGTTAAGGTAACGTAAGGTATATAGCAACCTGGACTATACCTTGCGTTTTCTCTCCCTGTCAGCTGGAGTGTCTGTCCACACTGATCTGTCCTCCTCTGTTTGAGACAATGTGTGTGTTTTAAACTTTCTGGCTGTGATGCCTGCAGTTCAGAGGAAACATTTGGCATGGTTAAAATGCTACAATGAAATGCTATAAAACTATTAGAAATTGATAACAATATCGGCAAATACCTTATCAATAGCCTGGACTAAATATCACGTGAAATTCTCCCATTTCGACTTCTCTGAATCCCAGTTAGAAAACTGTTAAACTTATGATATTCTGAGAGACATTCATGGATTAAGCTAAGAAACACACAAACTAACAAACATATTGAGATCTGAAACGAAATGCCTGATTTCGAGCCGGGACATTTTCTGAAGCTTTCAAAAGTCACTTTAAAACTGGCATGGCAGACACAAGACAAACAGGCTTAAGTCAAATCAATAATGTATGGGAACAAATTTCGAGCTAAATAAACTTTCAGACCACTATCATTCACGGGTAACCAATATCTGGAATAAAGGTGGCAATTTAGAATCTTAAAGAAAGGGCACCGTGTAAAAGCGTACTGGAAATAGCAAATTGTGTTGAAATATTGGAAAGAATGTCGCTACCTATTGTGCCACTGAGTTCTGGTGGCAATTCTGTCATCCAGGCTTCCCGTTGTAGTGGTTTATTACTTTCCAGCTTAAGAAAAAAAAGTTATTATAGACATTAGCTTAAACATAAACATGGAAGACCAAATAGAAAGAGAGCTAGTTAAACAGCTATAGTATCGGACTTTCCTACAAAGTCTTCCTGAAACAAGAGTTGACACTGCTATTTGGCCCGTCAATCTACCAAAAGCTAATGGAAAGTTGCAAAGTCTAGTCATTTAATGTATTAGAAGTAGACCCTACTCTCTTCTAGCAGCTCCATGAGACATGGCTGAAATCAAGAAGACATGGAGTAACTGCAACAAAAAAGCTTCCTGAGCACATCAAGGTATTGCCATTCGATACAATGGCACAAAGAATCATACCTATTTAACAAATACTACACATAATCTTCCTTGCTCCATTATGTCATACCTATCAGAAATACGTAGTACACTCACAAGTAACAGCTCTATCTGAAGATGATTTTGAGTTTTACATATAGCAAGCTGAAGAAAATGATCTCAATTATAAATTAAACATAACAGAAATTGCAAGCACCCACAACTTTACTAACAAAGTGTCTTCATCCTTAAGATAAATAAGTACCGTGTTTGTTAATTTGCTTTTCATTGCTCTTGCTCTTTCCTCTATCTCAAGCTGTCTTGAAGAGATTTCTGATGTCTAAAACAGCAAAGGAACAACGTTTAACCTTTCAAGTAACAACAAACCAATAAAGACAAAAATACCCACTAAAATGTCCTTAACAGCATAGAAACTATATGTATGTCTTCTCTTTAATGTGTCAATATAGGCAGTGATGAAAGTGAGGTGATGATGACGATTACAATGAGAAGGAAGAAGAAGGATGATGATGATGATGATGATGAATGACAATGGTGATGATGATGATGATGATGATGATGATGATGGTGGTGGTGGTGAAGGTGGTGGCAAAGATAATGATGATGAAGATGATGGTGATTGTGGTGGGTGTGATGTTTGACAGTGGTTGCAATAATAGCAATGACGATAAGGAAGATGATGAACAGGAGGTCATAATGACTATTATAGTAATAAACTACTGAAATAATCGAGGCTGTAACTATGGTGGCCATAATCATCATCATCATCATCATGGTATGGATCATCACTTTAAAGGCCTACATTGAAGTCACATCCATTTATAGGAATCAGGTGCAACAGGGCATGTTTAGCAACGCGAGGGCAACAGTGATTATGGGCAAGTGACTGGCTGGGATGTCAGAGGCAGTAGAGCAAATATACACGGAGCAGAATCTTTGTAACATGAAAAACCTAATATAGAAGTACCTTCAACACATGGAAAAGGCAGAGATATACCGTCCCTCCTAATGCATGAGGGAATAGGCTGTAAACTGAAGAAATATATGTATGGGCATTAAACATTAAAATAAATGTAAATATAATAAAATAATACTTCATTTAAAATAGGCCTATTTGTAGCAAAGTAGGACATACATATGCACATATAAACTAGGCCTACTTTAAAAAGCTTCTAGTGGTAAAAACTTGAAAACAGTAAACGAAAGTGGGCACATATTTTAAACATATTTATTGCTTAAAAAGGTTTTCTTTTCACTATTTTCAAGACCTAATTTGAAAATTATAGTGCTCAGTAAACTGCCCTCTAAAAGTGTACATACAAAGGATACATTTTCATGATATCTACGCCATTTGTTGAATAAAAAACATCAATATCTTAATATTCCTAAATTTTATGACCAAAGCCACTACTAGGAACAAGGTTACTTTTGCCCTTCGAATGACCATCTACTCATGCTTGCAGTCCTCTCTCTGTGCTTCAAGAGTGCAGATGACAGAGAACAGAACCTCTGGGATTGCGGTGGGCAAGCTCAGGGTCAGTTCAAACTCACAACCCTCCGATTGCCACTACAAACTAACAACATTCTAACACTATGCCACTACTGAGTAATTAAAATATTCAAGCACTAAATAAAAATGTCATTTGTCTATATATAGCTGGGCCACACAGCCTCATGACTATTGACTCAAGAAAGCTCTGATGTAAAGAAAATTGAGCCTTAAACAGTACCTTCAAACAATGATTAGTGTACCCCTTGGCACATTCACTGTTATTTGATATTACACTGCTAAGCACTACATTTGATCCACAAAGTAAAACATCAAAAACACATTAGTTGTGAATACACCTACTGTTGCCTCTGAAATACACGTGAGAACATCTTGAATTGGTAGTAGCAAATACATTTCTTATACACATTTTGGTCTGTAAATAACATGTTGAACAATAATGATCTTTTACAATATATCATAGCCACAAAACATAATATTATATGTCTATACAGCTGTATCTCTAAATCAATCTCATTTTAGAGCCAACCTTTATTTACAACATGCAAAATATGTAAGAAGTCCTAAATTAGAGTAAAATCCCAAATTCTTACATCTTAAAGATACTTACATCATTTTCAAATGCAGACCATTAAATTTTACCCCCAGCCCCAATATTAGTCTATAGTTAGGTCTAATCAAAGGAAACACTATAAAACTCTGAAAACAGCATAAAAACTCCTAAAATACTCACCTAACAGCAGGTGTTTAAACCATTTCTAACAGCACTTCAATTTACTTTACCCCCTCCCCTCCCTCTAATTTGCAAATACATAGCCAAAATACTAAAGGTGTAAATTAGTGGCTCTTCAGAAGGAGATACTGGTCCGTGGTACGTGTGAGAAGA
>JAAAKL020000331.1:0-45545 GCA_010016065.2 Carybdea cf. marsupialis auct. non (Linnaeus, 1758)
CTACCGATCTATAGGAGCTACAACTCCACCTCCGCCAACGACCGAAAATATTATATGGAGACAGTGATTGATGTACATCCTACCATTTACTGAATAGTTGTTTAGCTCAACCTGAGATATGCCCGTTAACAATAGGCACTTCTCCATGTGAAAAAGTGTATACTGATAGTTCAGTCTGTCCACAATAGCTCCCAGCTCACTTGCTGGATCAAAAATCAAATTATCTTCAGATGGAAACCACCTCGCAGTTTTGCCCTCTGATAACCAAATGCTTTAAAGAAGTGGCTCCTCAAAATTTGACTCAAAACGATGCCTGCTCTACTGATTTTTTGCAATTCGTTAATTATTTCACTGCACTCTTTATTTATAAAGCAAAGTCGATGCCTAAACAGGCTTCGTAGCAATTTGTATAAATCTCTTCGCCCCAACTGCCGCCTGGTAGCACTAAACCTTCAGATCCCTTTCTTCGCATTCTGCTATCAACTCTTCTTAGCTTAGTGTCTTCTGTTCCTCTGCATTGGAAAGTCGTCTCTCCCAAGTAACTGTCGTTTCTAACAAGATGGATTCCTGTATCCCTTTGCTCCAAATCTGGCCTCCCAATTACAGCTATCTATTGGCTGATTGATATCAGCAGCCACTTGCCAGCGGTAGCTTCACTTTTTGTTTTTCATAATTTTGGAATGGGGGCTGTTTAAAGGGTTTATTTTGCTATTCATGCTATAATGGATCTTTACCAATGTAAGGTTATGATAAAGCAAAAAAAAATGCATGGATATTTATTCCTCAGAGGCAAGGAAGGTTACATGTCCTTCAAAAACCCTATTTAGAGAAAGCCTGCTCCTTCTCTATGTATTTAGTACAGAAATAAACCTTTCTATTACAAAATCTTTGATAATCTCACCTTGCAACAGTACCCAGCATAATAGTGATGAAAGAAAAGTACAAATCTTGAAATTTTTGATGTGGAGGACTTTTTATGAGCTGGAAGGGTCTTAGTATATAGAGCTTGCTTTTCTTTAAGAGCAAGAACCGTGTGAGATAATATCATGGGATGAATTCAGAGTATTTGCAAAGACCTCCAAATTTGTGGTGAGTTGGATAGGGAAAAGTCTTAGATGACGAAATTTCTTATAGTCATGTCCACCATATTATATGCCCAAGGCTAATTGCCTCCTCCAATTGTATAAGAGCTGACACTTTTCAAACCAAATGATGACTTATTTCCTTCATCCGAGATTTGAATGTTTAGATACATTGTTCTTGTCTAAAATACTCTTTAACTTGAGTTCCTTTTATCAAATTACTGATCATATTCGTGAGACATCCACACCTCCGTTTTTGGCTTCTTTCTCTCTAATATTTCAAATCCTTCATGGAGAATGGTTTTGGCGTTCCGATACTAAGCAAGCGAGCAAGCACCTTCCAAGGCATTTTATTTCCTCTTTATCTCCACTATTTTATCAGTGTTTGGTTGTGTCATATTTCCCCTACCGCGGAAACGTATTATTTGTCGTTCCAGTGGTGTACCTTCTGACCCTTATTACGATCAGACAATCAATCTTGAATTAGCTTCCTTTTCTGGTCTGCAGTTATCGAGTTCTTATTCGTTCATGATTAACGGTTCTATACCATGAGACACAACAAACGGGAGGGGATAAACCATCAGTGCAACTTACAACTGCTGCCTTCAAGAGGCTTGAGGTTCCAAATTACGATCCATGAACCTCTTTTGAAATTTGTCACGCTAAAAACAAGTTTAAAGTTAATTTATACTGCATCGAATACCGTATCAAAATATACGACTTCTGCGAAAAATAAGTAAATCAAAATATCTGGCGAAAGTCTCAACCCATTTGCGGTTGACATGGCCAAGTCATTTGTATTTTGAGCGAGCATTATCAAACTCAGATGAAATTATCAGTGAGTGAACAATGATATAATGCGTGCCCAAAATAATTCCATGGACACAGAGCTATGATGCCGAATTTTTTACCCCTTGAGAATTTATATTAAAGATAACTTTATTGGCTTCAATTATGCAGACTCCGACCATTATCAAAATGTGATATTTTACAGTAAATAAGTTGTGGGACAGAATTTTATCTGATCAACAGATTCTTTCTAATCACGTATTATTAAGAGCTTCAGCTTATGCTATCGATTTGTCAACTCTGATTTACTGAGATTTATTTATGCGGTTTACTTAAAAGTTTTATTGAAAATAGTCCCACAGTTTACTTAGGCAGATCAGATGTCAGATTAATTTATTTTATTTCGATTCACAGGATCCGTAATGCGGTAAATCTGTTGCATGATACATGAGAAATCAATGATTTCTAGAAAGATTGGATAGAGCTTTCTGTTGCTTCCAACAGCGAAAAAGCGTGGTCACGAATACTAGGCCCCGGAAAGTTAAAATAGCGCGGGAAGGTCCGCAGTTTTACCTAGTATTGTTTTGAAGCTTGTTTGATGGGGACTAAAATAGCGCTCAAAAACTGACCTCACTTTAAAACGGAGGATGTTCGATACAGTGTTTTTTAGAAATCAGTGTGAGAAATCCATAAAAAAGAAACCCAAAGATACCTGCGTGCAATGTTGGAAAGCACTTTCAGTTTGTTCGTTGTTGTTAACAGCATCATTCAAACTCCAATATCGCTCTCTCTAGCACACAAAAACGTAGAACATCTAATAAATACATGCTTCCCAAGCACATGAACGTGTCACTAAATGTAAGGCTTGTTTTGCAATCGATATAAAGACAAAATTAAATTACTTCCACATATAATTTATTTTTTCGATTATTATTGTTATTAGCAGAAGAAATATCTTTAATTATCATCATCATCATCATAAGACAGTTATCATCATCATCCTTAACAGCAGCTGTATCATCATAGCCAAAATTATTTTGGTCTTAATCGTTATCATAAGCATCATAACAACAATCATCATCATCATCATCGTTACTACTTTAATCAAAATTCACATTATTCTACTTTCCATGCATTCCGATTATTATCTACCCAGAACCTTTTCAACAGCCTGGAAATTTACGTGACTTCTAATTAACGGGCATATTATTAACGCGAATTTAAAAAACCTCGTTTATTCAGTGTCGTGTTAATTTCCTGGAATAAGGTAACCGAAACGTTAAGTAGCCTCAGTGTGTAGGTTGCTGGAGTAATCATAAGACGGCTGAATCGGTAAGTGACACTTTGTATATCTTCATTAATTGTATTACTCGCGATTGTTAAATCACTTAGGCAGCCTTATGTATTATTTCTAACCAGTATTTGCTTTCAGGTAATTATCTTGAAGAGAAGTGAACTGTAATTCTGCAACTTATTGGCATATACTGAAATTGCAAGTGCTCTTTGTGGAGTTCTTTCCAGGAATCAATTTCTATTGGATTCAACTACAGAAACTCCTTACGGAAAGCGAGTGCTCATTGTAACGCAGCCAAAGTTACAATTGTATTTTACGAACCATCAATGTTATTTTCTGTTCGTCCTGAGTGAACAAAACTGTCGCTTTAAAGTAGGACATAGACAAATTGTTGACTGTTGTTAATTTGCGCAACATCAACAAACAAACAACGTTTGCTGTCAAAATGGGATCAAAGTTGCTTATCACGCACCTTTGCTAAAAGTTGCAAAAAACTCCTACAATTATGTAAGATAAACCTTGAGGATAAAGAAGAATTATATGGAGCCCAATGTTTTGATGAGGGTTGGGGCGAAAATTATATGGAGGGAAACCATCAATCAAATCAATACAATGAAGCGAAATTTATGGTAGACTAACTTGTAAATGAGTAATATAGTCAAATCATACAGAAATAACAATATTTTTTGTTCTGAGCACGGTCAACTAAAGCCAATGTTCCTCAATGTGGTATAAAATCGCCATGGTTGATCCTTGAAGCCATTACAGGCATTTGAATATAGTTTTTACGAAGAATTGCATGAGTGTATCTACGAGTACAGGTAGGACTGTGCAGTTGGTAATTTTTCATTTTCCCAACTCCAAACTAAAATTAAAGTGCGATTTATGCTTAACATTTTTTTCTTAAGCACTTTATGTGCACTAAATTTGAAATTGTAATGAAGTTCAAAGTGCTAATAATTAGCCAAATTAATGCATATTTTAATCCTAGAAGCATATATGAAGGGCCTAAGTTAGGCAATCGAATGCACTTAAAACAAAAAGTGGATTTGAAAGGGGAAACAAAAATTAAGTGTTTATGCATAAACTCGGATAGAGATATTATTAAAAACAGTTTCATTATTTAAATCTCTAAATACTCTAAACGAAAATATAAGCCCGGGACTATAATTCTATATTTGAAAGAGGTGCTTGTTCAAAGGCTCATTTAAGGTATGCTAATGAGGAGAGAAAGTGTGACGTCACAATTTTGAAATTGTTTAAATTATGGAAAAAATACTCAATTTTCATGTTACCCTATCAGTAAGAACGCCGGTGGCCAAAATTAAAAAGAACCTTATTATTTGATACTGGTTCCTAAGGTAAAGAACCAGGGGATATTAACAGAGTTTCGACCAGAGACTTTTGAAATTCAACAGCCTCTAGTTTAAATACAATAAAAACTACAGGTCTAGTATTTTGCAAAACAGCCTATTCCGGGGTAGCCTTTTGATACATGGAGTCAAATTATACAATTTCCCAGATTTTTGATTTGTGACGTTATCACTTCCCCTCCGCATTATCAAAAATGATATTTGGATGAAACGTTCATTTAATTTTTGAATTTCAAAGCTTTGATGAGGAGAGGCGGCAGGATCATTAACGCTCTATAAAAGAATGATATACCAACCACATGAGATCTTTCATAAGCGACAAGAACAAAGTTGACAGTGAAGAAAGACCGTCGTTTGTCTCGTTTTATAAATGAAAAAGAATGTTGTTTGTTTATTTCAAAACCAAAAATGTCCTTTGTTTTGTCACCGTACTTACTTGAAGATGATTAACTAATTGAGGAAGTAGTTGATTACTATGGGTTTCTATTCTGAATTTAATCAACAATGCACATTCATGGTAGAATATCTGCTACGTATTTACAACCTCATCTAGAGTCGGAGAGCACGTCATCATGGACTTTTTGATATAGCCTGTTAAAGGAGGTTGAACTGTAAACCATCCCTAAAGAGCCAATAGATATTTTCTTGGGCCAGGTCCTTGTGTTTCTTGGAGTAATTATTCATCTTACCCCCTTATGGTATGCACTGGCCAAACGTACAATATATGAAGAGATGTTTGGCACCACAAAATATGTAGATAACCTTAAATATGTTTTGTCCAGTTCCTAGTTCGACCCTTTCCTCTGTTGTTGGTCATAATAAATAGGCTTGTTCTCTTGAGTAATATCGTTCTTTGCACGGAGCCAGACCGATGAGAGTGCTACGAAACGCGTGTCTGGTTGGTAAATGATTCCGCAATTTAAGGTTATCTACAAATTACAACATACTGTACTAATTGGGTAGTTGTAGTTGCGCCATGTGAAATTTTATTAAAAGTATGGTTTAGGAAGTTCAGTGGAATACACATTTATAAATAATGCTGTACTTTACATAATAATAAAATTGCTCTCATACAGCAATCTTGCGTTAGCAACACTGACATACATTAACAAATGTTATAACTCTTGGCTACTCACTAAGTGTGGCTTGGGGCCAAATTTTGTGTTCTGATTAGTGGAGAAATGATACCTAGTTGACCCGGGTGCTTTTGAAAACTTAATCTTCTACATACTTCAATGCCATGTAGATATCAGCAAAACATGAAACGTTAACTACCTCCGACTCAATATACAGAAGACTGTTCATGATATTAAGCAACCCAACTTTCAATAAAAAATGCTCAGCAATATTCCCATCAGGTTTCACAATATAGGTGTCACTAGCGGGCGTTGAATTCTGAGAATAAAGTAAACCCCTCCTATATAATCAAATAACCAGAATAGAAGCGCATTATCTAGCTTAATGTTGTAATAGAAACGTTAATAGTACATTAACTACAACGTCACGTTTATGTATTTTGCTGACTCGAACTGGGGCTCTTTCACTTGTTATCATTGGTAAGAATTTCATAAATATAATGTTCTGTTGTTGTTGTTATTAAAATCCATATTTTACAGTTTTACCTCTTTTGCAGCTAAGCCGGTCATATAACTCTCACAACACAAATAAATTACGATCGAAAGAGATAACATTTAATTCAAATAAGTATGAAGCAGGTGTTGGAAGAGTGTACACTCATATGGCGGCATCAATCCTCTTTAGCCTGCTTCCCGACTTTTCAACGTTAGACGTACGATAAAAACGCACATTCAATTGCAAATTGCATTAAACTTTTCTAGGAGACACTGCCGCTCTATAATACTCCTTGAATAGTGATAGCACTTGTTTATTGCTGCATTAGCAGAATATCCTGCAGAACCAGTGATTCCCAGACGCAAGGGTCTTGATGAAGTCATCAAGGGAGTTCAGTTGCTCAGCAAGGAGATTTCTAACAACCATATCTAAGATTAGTCGGAATATTTAAAGTTAAGCACTGAGTTTATTATAGATATCTATTAAATACTGGTTTGTATCACTCAAGGTTAGGATGTCTACATGTCGTGGTTTTTTATGGCTGCTAAATTTACTTGTAGAGACAAATATTTTCAAGCACACGCCATGACCTTGTTTTAAAATTACAAACTTTTCCCCCCTCCCCAACCTTACCCCGCCAATAGGCCCTTTGTACTCCTTTTTGTCTAACGTACAAAATAATCCATTTGTTATTACATTCACGGGGGTTAATCTAACATGTGTAGGTGACGATCTGGTTCACGACAGATTCTTTGTAAATTTCTTGGCCCTCTATTCTAACGATCAGATTTCTTCACAACAGGGTTACATTAAACAGGAATTAATCACTTTTTGTCTATTATCATATATTGTGTACACATGTCTACACGATTTGTAAGATTGTAAGCAAAACGATATTAACAAAGGTCGATCTTTGACTCTAAATTTACATCATCAGGGTGAAATTCACGTTTTCAGACTTCACTCATTACTTTTATCTTGATGGTTTGATTCTATGTTTTAGCCTTTGAAATTTTCCATTTGTGCACGACTATACACATGCTAGTCTTTATTTTTAAGGACTTCAAACCTTGATATGTGCTGCGTCACAAGTTCAAAAAGCTTGAATGAAGGGCTTGATTCTTAGTTCGTGTCTGCATCTCTCATAGTAAGCCTAATACTTGCACAGACAAATTTCATTTGAACAATTGTTCATCGACGCAGTACTTTCAGCAAATCAGCCTCTTCTATAATCTATTTTCATTTGCTTGCTTATGAGGAGACAAGATGAACTCCACAACCTTCGTCAGTCATCTTTGCATCGTTTCCCAACCATGTACTTATTATGATTAAAGGTTAATTTAAAATTATAACTGTATTCATACTTTGCTGATAAATGTACCATGATATTTGTAGTAAAGGATTAATTTTAGTATATTGTCTTGTTTGAAAATTGCAAAGTATGCACTAAATAAATTCTGATACCATGGCATAACATTTAAGTGTACAAAAAGCTGATTATTTCACTAGAAAGTACTGAGGACAAAGATTCGGATAACTTGTAAGCATGTAAAAAAATTGTTATTAGTACTGGTGTCAGCAGTACGTCATCTTCGTGTACCTTGGGTTGTTTGCATGAAATTGTACGTTTAAACCACGTAGCGCGATCAGGATCAATCTTTTAAAGTTCTTTTCATGTTTTTAAGCCCTTTAGGTATTTCCGGAATTGATTTTCTCTTGGCAACGTTAGTTTCACAGAGTCATCTTTTACATTGCAGAAGTCCTATGGTAGACACGCAAAGTTTCCTGTTTCGAAAGGTAATCGGCTTTGATCAAATCACAACTCCATTTTCTGTGACAGATTTCATGATTACGATGTTATTGTTCTCTGTTAAATGTTAGAATCGTGACGATCTCCTCTTTCGTAAATCTGCATCTTGGAAAACAGTCGATTCTCGATCCTGCTAATGTTATGTCTGTTAGGTTATTGCTAATGGGTCCTACATAAAGAACTAGACACGCGCATTTATAATAGATAGATAGAATTTTCTGTAGTAGGAATGTGCCAGGTTGCAGATTGAGGTTCTATATCACTTCATTTGTAATATTGATGCCCGTATTCAGTCTAGTCATATTACAGTAAATCTACGGCACTATATTTTTCCTCGTTGGCGTTCCTTTTTACAAGTGTCGTTGGTTTAAGCACCTTCTTTATCGCCAGTTCTGCATAAAAAATATTAAAAGTTCTAGACAGCTTTGAAAAGGAAAAAAGTCGATGTCGTTTTACGCAATACCTTTTAAGACCAGGAATGTTATCAATATGTGAAGTTCTATAAATTCAATTAGAAACCCATTGCTTTTACACAGAACATTAAAAGTTCTTTCAATTATCTTGAAGGAGATATCGGTATTTATGTACGATTCTTTACCTTTGTAAGAAAAACATCTCACAATTTGAATCCATTTATGACATTTGTCATGAAGATTGTAAAATAAAGACCATCATAATAGATTTTAGACCCTTTAGTGTCTTGGGAAAGAATTTTTCTAAAAACAGCAACCACAATTAATTTCTTTCTCTGCTTTTCCGTTGTGATCAGATGGCCGGATAATGACTAATTCAGAAATCCCTTTAGATCCATGCCAAACATAGGTAAATTCAATTGACTCCGTACAAACGCTCGTGATGCTTAAGGCAACTGCTACCATAAAGTCAAGATTCACATGTTTTGAGTCATAAAAATGATAAGGCACGCCTAAATTGTACAAATATATAAGCAATCGTTCTTGAAGTTAGTAGCGGTTTTGTAGGGTGCGGGGCCCTATGACGTCAAGCATTGCAAGGCATTTCAGACATGATCATACTGCTGAAATTCTACAAACAGTGTATTCCCTCCAGTGGGTATAGTTTCAAGTTTTCACTTAATTCCACGAGTTTAATATGACACATACTATTTTCGTAGCATTGATTTCGGCCTCTCCCTAAAACCGCCACTGCTTGAAGTACTTTCTCTTTCCTATTTGTATTTTTTGAAAATAGCTACAAAATCAGCTTTACTGCTGACAGAATTATCTATAGTTTGTATGTATGTGAGCATTTAGTTCTTATTGGAAAGACCGTTGCAATAAGCTGACTATCTCACCTTGGGCCACTATCTTTAACTGGAGTTGATTTTTTTCATCTTCTATACTTCGTTTGATCCAGTAAAATTTCTGCCATCCATCCATTCTGTTTGTTATGATCCTTAATTCTCTGTTCAAATATCATGGAAGGGGGATACTTTTTATGGCTTATCTGGGCATCTTGATTGCCGGAGGTAATGTGGTCCATGTGGCCACGCATGATGTGACTCAAACATCTTCGTCTGTTCCTGTGTGTGACTCCTAATGTTCTTTATAGCATTGGTTTGTTGTGACTACTTCGTTGTGAATGTAATATAGTTAAGGAACACCTAGACTCCGTCCTAACCTTCCTTTTTCTCTTCCTTTTGCCAACTTTCGTCAGCTTTTAGCAAAAGAAAGCATTTAAACCCGTTGAGTATTGCTGATGTTGGAACAGTTTCGTAAGTACTGCATGCCAACTGTTATCACTATGCGAACCGCTTCGGAACGTTACTTTGACGTTATCGGTGCATTATCTGCTGGTAACAAGCCCAGGTACTTGCTGAATGTGGTGTTAACTCATTCCCCATAGAATTAAAACAGAGGGTTTTATAGTTGAGTTTCAGATTTCTGTGTCTCGAAATGGCCAAATATAGAATGTAAGGGGTTCAAAGTCCTCTCACCGATAGTTCACACTTCGTGGTAAATTATCTAGGATGGCATCCGGCAGTTCTCTCCATGAAGCATTTAAGGTGGTGATTTACTTTTCATGGGGGTACTAATTACATCTGGGATTGTTATACCAAGAAAAAGCATGATATCAAGCCTCGGTGAAATCAGCAGATACTCAAAGTTTGTTTATGGTACAGAAGATTCAAACTGAACGAAGTAGCCAAACCACTTTTGTACATAACAGCTTTTTCGTGTGGCGCTTCTCAGAGCACAAAATCGTAGGAATGGAATACGAAAAGGAAGGAACGAAAATAACACTCATTTCTCCTTTCAAAATAGCCAATGAGAACTTGAACTGCCAGATAGTTGTTGTTTTGACCAATCATCGTCCGCAAAAGTGAGTAGTTTACGGAGACGCCCCAATGAAAAGAAAATTCTCTCTGATAGAAATACTTTGCTCTTCCTATATTCCGCCATAATAGTCGTTGCACTGATTTCATACGTCTTTTCATTTGCACTCAAATGTACTTCCGGCACTACATTTGATCGCAAAATTTAGTAAGTAATAGCTCTGTGAATCGAATCATATACCTAAACCATATCAATCAAGACATCCCTAACAGTTTTGTGACTTTCTTAAATATATTCTTCTGGCTCAGTTCTCAGCACTTCCTTTTTCATGATATAGCTGTCAATATTGTCCATGGCACCAGGACCTCTTGCTCTAGCTTTCTGATACACAAACTTTCTCTTTAAATCGGTCACATTTTTGGCAAAAGAATTTTTCTAAAAATCCTGTTCTTTCATAATTGACGTTGTACTATCTTAGTAGTGTTGACGTGTGTTGCCCTTTCGTTGATTGGGCCTTCATAATGCATCTAGTCATCAACACTGTCTTTTCAATTACTTATGTTTACCTTGATTGATTCTCTATATGCCATGTATTTACTGTTTTGCAAATATTGTTGGCTTAATCAATGACGTGTTCACATTTACAACATATTATCTCCTTATACCTTGCGTTATTCTTCAGTTATAAAGGCCGTCAAAAATACGTTCCTGGTCATCGATGTAATTTTCTTAAAGATTTGAAAAAATCAAATCCTTCTTCTTTTATATTCTCAAGTTGATTTCAGTCAAGACAAGGCACGTTTAAGAATGAGCGTTTCCAGTTCCAGACCTTGACCACGGGTTTCATACAATTGGCGAAGCTTAAAAATTAGCAACTTGAATTTTTTTTAAACACAAGATAAACTTGAAAACTCAAAATTTATAGGCGATTACAAAATGCATTCAAGGAAATGTTTACATCATAGAAATGGTGACCGTCAGACAAAAACTTTAGATGCTCTGCATTTTAATGATATTTTCTCCTCCTGTTATATTATATGATCAAGGACTTTTCATTGTCTAGTGATGCACGAAAACAATGTACAACGACATTGACTCCTAGCCCATTAACTCTGTTAGATGGGGTATGACAGGGGATTTTAAAAGGGTGTTCTATAATGATGATTAATAGAATACTGTCAACATATTGTCAACTATTGTATAGATCTTGAAACCTAACCAGTCTTATAAGGATTGCTTAGGTTGTAAGGTTACGAAGATTGTACTGAAACAACAAAAGAACATTGGAAATTGCTAGACGACATTGCGTTTGGTATGCAATTTTGTTGCATATCGTCCCCTAATAGTAAATTTATTGATTATGAATATTTATATATCACACTGCTTTCTGCTGCATTTTATGTTCTAATATTGCATTGAATCGTGCCATATTTAATGGTTTTTTTGGATGTTATAATTCTAGGATTTCTAAATTTGTATACTATCTCATGCGTTTATTATCGTATCGCGTTCTCTTTTATTTACTTTGTCACGTAAGGAAGTAAATCGTGCCGCATTATATAATAATTGTTACACCCATCGCACTGTTTGTAGTCCGTTAGTCGAGTAAAATATTTTCTTGCATTTTATAGCGTGCTGTACAGTGTAGCAATTTAAATGTACTCGCTGTATCGAATTGTACATCTTTTCCTTTCGATCACCACCACTATATCTGAGGGCAGTAGCTACCTCACTGAACTAGTTGATCATCACCGTTGACTATTTCATAGTTCCTCCACTCAGCATCTTGTGTCACACACCATTCACTGTTTAAAGTTCATCTGCTAGTGACACATCCACCATGCTGCTTCTCGTGGCTTCACCGTTACCCTGGCTAGGGTGGTTAACAGGTGCCAAGTCTTACCAAAGGGCTACCCGTGGTTTGGTCCTGGACTGCTTATTGCATATTCGCAGTTACCCAACTACAGGGCGTTCCCAAATCCGCCACCTGGGGACCCACTTGGTAGGAGTGTTGTCTTCTCCAGGTACTTGCAGGATACCAAGGTTCCCAAGAGCAAAATGACATTCTATTAAAATGTCTTTGATTGCACAGTACTACTCTTTATTATGCTCAACTGATCTGTTGCCGTATTGAATTGTTTGTTATTGTATGTATTCTATTATCAAATACTACTTAGGTATCTGTTGGCTACTGATCTCTTTTAAATATTCTGGCCTAGCATGTTATTAGGTTATTTCATTGAAACGTCATGAAGCTCAACATGCAGATCTATGCCATATAGAGAATTCAAATACTCGTTTATGGGGAATGTTTACAGCGTGTCGACGTAGGTGGTTAACTGGTATACTTAATAAGCAATCATAATGCAGTTGTAAAAGTAATTATCCTTAGAGCAACATGAAATATTCATGATAAACACCTTCTACAAAATAGTGATTTAGAGGTACTAAGGACGTCTTCAGGAAATTTTACTATCTATGTTTTTTTATAGTTGAGTGCACGTGAAAAGCAAACAGTATTTAAGGAGAAAAAAAATTAAATTGCCCCTCCAAAGGCATTTTGTAAGACAACTCACACCCGGGATTAGGAGACGAAAAGTTGTAGGTTGGATGGGAAGAGAACTTTCTAACGATAAGGTGGTTAAAGTTGGCGTTATTTTGCAGTTAAAAGTCATTTTGAGAAAGAGCAATAAAACTCTTTGAAAAATGCAAATGCAAAATAGATTAGCATATTAAACATCTGCCATCATAGTATGTGACAGAATGTCAAAGATCGACTTTCTTGAAGAGCAGCACCAAATTTTACATGGCATTCGGGTACTACAAAGCCATACAAGCACTTAAATGTGGATAACTAACAATAAACTAAAATTAAAATGGAATTAAATAGAAATACGCAGTCTGTAACAGAAAAATCTCATTGTCAATTCAAAACAGTTAGCAGTTGTTGCCAAATTATGTTTCCAATACTTATTTCTTTAATGAAGCAACTGGGTCAATTCTGCTTGAGAGCTTTGTTGAAAACATCATTTTCCCCTACGCCTAGCAAGGCAAAGTCCTCTTGCAATTAATAAAGGGTTGATAGCCAGACTCTCACCTATTAAGAGTGAACCATATCTCTCTTTACCGAATCAATAAACTTTACTTCTTTGTTTACTTGTTCAAAAAATACCAAATGAGATCCTGTGCCCTTGCCATGTTTTGCTGGACTTTGGAAGCGTATTGATTAACAAAAACACTTAGAACATAGATATTTTATTGCGATGAATTATGTCAAGTGCAGCTAACGTAGGTCCTCTCACGTAGTTTACTTTTAACTTACCTTTAACTTACCTTTTAAACTTTAAAAATCGAATAATTATAAACTTAAGTGTTGCCAGCATTATAACAGTGCAATGTATAATTGTAATGAAGCATCTGTCAGCTTTCGGTTATATTATGATGTCACCATCCTTACTAGCATAAATTAAGGTGTTCTTCTAAAGCTGATAGACCAATTAACAATCTTCCAAATTTTCATGCTTATAGTCCAAACGTCAACCTCAGAGAAAGCGAAGTCCAACGAAAAGCAGGTAAATAGCCTTTACATATAGTTTTTCTTGTTTTCCTCCATTCAAGAAACCCTGTCTGGACTGATGTACTGATGATGAATCGGAAAGTTCAAGATGGTGAAAAATTAGACAACTGTTAACTCTCTTGTTAAATAGCTATTTTTAATTTTTATAAAGGTAGACTTGCTGGCCATTAAAAATTCCATTATGGTTTTTTATGATAAGTAAAAGTGCTAGAAAACGTATGGCATACAGTGCTAAATAAAGGGTTTTTTCAAGCCGAGATTTTGCAACTCAAGTATGATGTAGGCCTACATATCAGACAATAAAACAGATATTTTTGTTAGCCCCTACTAGTACCACTCAGCAGCAACACTGCAAGGTAATACTTGCGTGACCAAATGTTTGTTGAAGGAGAAGATCTAATGAAAATTGCTCCAAAATGAACCCCTTTCTATCTACATTCAATGAGATATGCCATGAAAATATATTATGTTATCAGTGTCCTGTGTAGATTTAGGGTAGGTGAAATTTTACTTGATTCGTCAGGAGGTGTGTTTTACTATTTAAAGGCGATTTATGTATATCACACATTTTTAGAAGTGTTTTTTAATATTCGACAGCATTTAAAGCATAGAAGAATACAGCTTAATATGGCATAGACGGCTATCCACATAGCCGTTATTAGCAGCAGGTCAAATTAAACCCTATAATGAAATAACCAGTAAGACTATAAATGGGCAAGTAAAGGTCTGTGTTGAATACATGAGAAACGTTTACCATCTGCATTCAAGAAAAAAGCTTGCGGTGAATGCGCTGTTGCTTTTACAGCCACATGCTTCGTCAAACATGTCTGACTGGGACTCATTAGCTGCATAATGTGACATTGCTAACATAGCTGGCATTGTTATTGTAGTGAGCATGCGCATATTAGTTTGTTGCTAATGCTTTTGTTTTGTTCTGATCTGCCATTGCAATCCTTTTGTCAAGTGACATGGACGCCTTCATCTAACTCACTTGGCAAACTTCGTTTTCAAGGCATTATTGCTATCTAGATTAGTTTCAAAATGTTGGGAAGGATTAGGAAAAGCTTCAGAAATACTTTCCGAAGGTCAAGACCGATTCCACGAGATGAAGTAGATTTTCGTCCAGTGAAGAAGAACCATGTTCGATACAAAGTTGCTCTCTTGGATGGAACGGACCTCACCTTCGAATTGGAGGTTTGTCTTCATAACATTGCATTCTGATAGATCTGCTTGAATGGATGCTTATATTATATCTATGTAAATACTTTTGTCACCTGTTAGGCATGATTTATCGTGAATCTGGTGATAATAATACGCGGACGATTTTTGCCAGCGTAAGCAAGTTGATATGATCCGTTGTGGACGAGGAGTTGAACCTCAAGAATCCTTTATGAGATGCTGGTCAGAATGATATTTGTTAAAGAGCGATAGAGTATATTTACACTTCTTTTTCCTAGGGAAGGGACGGTGGTATGTTTATCGGACTGTTTTTAAACCAATGACCAAGTATGATACATGTACTACGTAGTAACTCGTTTTGTTATTGATCCGTAGTACAGTGACTGAAAGAGTTTTGTTAAGAAGTTAAGATTTCGCAATATCCGTCGATGAGTTATTTTTTTATTTCGTCACTTTTCATTCTATTGATCTCCTTAATAACTTTATATCGTTCGTTAGTTTAATGATGATGACGATACTAAAATATGTCTTAATGTTTGTGACCAGAATCATAGACGTGATTTATGTTGAAACAGCAGGTCGCCTTGATCCTATATGGAGCTTACTGGCGAATACTTCAGAGCTAAGATAAGAAAGCTATGTGTTCGGAATCCTTTAGTCCTCCGGCAGGGTTTTGAGATTGGAAGGGATTTATTATCATTGGTGTGATTAATATCAGCGAGCAGACAGATTGTTTACTAATATCTCGAACCGTTAAACTAAGGTGACCGACCTCTGATTTTTGATCGAAAGAATAGATTAGAAAGGTAGTGGTTCCAAGATGTGCAGCGCAGATCATATTAGGTATGAAAGTGGAAAGTTTACTAACTATCCAAAAATTGATACAACATCGATATGTAAATGCCAGTTTCTAAAGATGAACCCTATGGTCCTGTCTTCTGTTGTCCACATATGTTGTCACGTCACGCCTCCATGTTAAGATGCAAAAACGTTTCCCCCTTGTTAGAATGGTTGCCAGTTGAGGGTTGAAATACGACGAATAGTCTAGTAGAATTAAGGACACTTGTTTTCAAAGTGTTTTAGGTATTGCCCGGTCCAATAAATTTTAATTTTTACAATATTTCACCTTTTGTATGAAACTATCCAGTTGTTAAAATTTGGGCTTCAGTATTAAACATGAACCACTAACTATTTATCGGTTTTTAGTGAATGACTTAAGAGCCCTGGTTCGAATGTAGTTTAAGGCCTATATACAGTAACGCAATATTGTGTTTCGTACAATTCCAACTCACATCATTTGATACGTTTAGTATAAGACATTTGTGACCCAACAGATCATCTGTCTGCATATCTTATAATCTTATATAGTTTATCCCATTAATTTTTGGAAAAGACTGCATACCTCCAACATAATAAAGATGATCAGTTTTTAGTAGTCACACTCACCCTCTAATTTTGTGATTTTAGCATAGGTATTGTTAGAATGCACAAATCAAAAATGTAAATTTTTTAACATTTATAATCTTACATCAAGATAATAAAACTCCACTGATATATGGAAGTAGTTATGGAAAAGCCTGTTAAACTTTCTAGCATCTAGACTTACCAGCATATGGCTGATTCAGTCTGATTGTGTAACTAGTTCATGTATTTTATTAATGTATTATCGCCATATTTATCTTAAATGCTGTTTGAGTCCAATTTTTGATGATACATAGAGATCAGCTAATCACCAAAAATCGTCTTTCTCCAGGTAGATTGCATTATTTTGCTTATGGATGCCAAAATGCATAAAAATGTCCACTAGCTTATTGTGGTAATGTATATATGTCAAGATTTGAATGTGGGAGTAGTAGATTTCAAACCACGCCCATTTCTGTTATTCATGATAGATGTCAGATGTGTACACCAAATCAACAAAGCGAATTGCCAAACATCCAGCTGAGTATAATCAGTTTAAAAGTAGGTGCTTTTCTTGCAGCCAAGAGAGAGAACGTGGAATAACTTTTTTGTGACACAAGCAAATTATTTTGAAGAAATGACTGGTAGTCTAAATATAATCACTGAGGTACACACTATATTTATGATACTGCCAAAACTAACTCTTGGGGCAAATACAAGAGATTGTAGTATCTAGGCAGTAAGGGATTGCATGTAAAGCATCTCCTAACTGACAGTTTCACTACGTTTGATTCAACTGTCAAAAACAAACCAAAGTATAAGCCCAGGTGAGGTCCAGGTGATTTAGCAAATGTGGGGCCTGTAGCCTTGAAGTGGCTAAGTGGATGACTCAAAGTTTGGATCAATGTAAGTTCAGAAATTTTTCAAGAGTTAGTAAATATAAAGCCTAAAAACATCTCAGTCCTACCCATGAAATTTTGTGTCCATTATAAAGGTAATAGTTTAGATAAAGCAAGCAAACAAAGTGGAAATGTACTATTACAATCAGGATGTTGAAATCCTGCTCAGTCATTTGATATGCCTTGTATTATGTACGTTCAAAACTCATTACTGAACTTGTCATGGAAAGGTAAATATTGCCACATATCAAACTCTTTTTGTTTGGGGTTCCATGTGTGTACAGCAAGATAAAGCAGCTGTTCCATTGTTAAAAGTGACTCAGGTGTGCATAACGTGACATATACCTACAGTTTTTTTGTACCTAACATGTGCTGAAGGTGTTATTCATTGCATTTTGTTCACTTAAGCAATTGTCTACTACTCAAAGAACTTATTAATTATTTAACATTCTCCATTTTTGCTGATTACATAATTCTGCATTTCTACAATTTTAATTGTGAATAACTTGTTATTAAACAGTATAGAAAAGGTTGCCTGACCTACCAGATACATTATGTTATTGCCAAAAGCCACAAAGTGGTATTTATTATTATGTAATCTTGAGAAATGTTGTTTTTGTGGAATAATGGAATTGAAAGACTTTGCAGCCACATTTCCTAAACAGTGTTCATTACCATGTTTTGTTAGAAACACAAAATCACTTCTGCAGACAAACAGGTTTTATGTTAATCTCTGGTGAACAATGTTTTGAATATTTTTTGTACATCAACAAGCTCTGATTTACATACAGAGTTGACAATTAGGCAGAAGAGTGGCAATAGGGCAACGATTGTGCCACACAATTCACTGAACAGTGCAATCAAGGGAGGGGGTGGTAAGGGCAAATTAGTTTGGTTTACATGGTCTCCAAAAGATAACTATGTTCTGCACTTGTAATTTTGTCTTTGATGGAAAATCTTTTTTCTCTCTCAGAAAAACTGCCTTGCAGAGGAACTAGTGAAAAAGGTACTTTTGAACTTGGACCTAGTTGAGAAAGACTACTTTGGTTTGCAGTTTATGGACACTAATCAAGTTCCTGTGAGTTGATGTTGGTGTTTTTTCTTGAAGTAGTTTGATATCACACAATGATTTTACTTGGTCATTTGATTACGTGTTGTATTGCAATATATATTTGGAAAACTTTTCAGGGGCAGAAATGAGGAACATTTCTGTGATAGGGTTTTTTCAAGATGGCTTATTACCCAGTAGTGACACCACAGTTTTTACTGATTCTTATACTGTTAATTTTTTGGTTGGACATTTTGGCATTTTCAGAGTTGTCTTGACTGGACAAATGCTCAGAATGATCAGAAATATATGACATCCAGACATTGACCCCTGCTTTTATGTTGGCAGTCATGAAGGTGGGGTGATATTGAAGGCATTGAAAATAATAATATGGAAGATGCTTAAGAGGTTTTCTAAGCATCTGACGGAGGTTATGGTAATGTATATTTTTTTAAATACATGTATATGCAATTATGGAGAGACCAGAGACGATATTTCCATATAAGCTTTAATCATCTTTGTCATCATAACCTATATTGCCATGGTAACCCCAACAGCAGAAGCATGAAAGTAATTGACATCATCTGCATGGTAGGTGTGTAGTGAGTAACTGATCTGTGTGAAAAATTGTCTTCAGATTGATCCTAAACTGTGCATGATTCTTAAAAGATGTTTCAGAGTTAAGGCCTTATCACAAGACATCTTTCCAGAGCTTCTTAATTCTTCCTTCAAGGGCTCTTTCCATATGTTTTATGGCCTGTAATCTTGCCTGTCTGTTATTTTTTATTGCATCTCTATAATTTTTGCTGTTGGCAGTGTGCAAATTCTGTGGTGGCAAAAGATAAAGGGCCAAATCTAGACCCAGATCATGCTGCTGTGTATCCAGGCTGTTGATAGCATGTGGCAGAATGGCACTTGCGTCAGATCCTGGCATAGTTTAATAGTGCTCACAAAGAGATCCAGTGCAAGATATGTCATGTTGAAATAAATAAACGGAGGGCTTGAGGCTGTACTACCCTTCTCACCATGAATACTGCTGTTCTAATTTGGCATTTGTTTTAGTTCTTTACTTGCGTTAATGGACTTTGGAGTGCATAAAGAGTGCATAATTGACTCATCAACTTAAAGCCTTCATGTGATCCATTTACCTTATGTCCTCCAGTAGCTATAGTACATGACTAGAACTCACAATATCTGCCTTATTTTGGTCAAGCCAGCAGTATTTCTTAGGCAAAACTATCTAAGTAATAATGCTGTGCACAAAGTGGATGTCATATACATTTATTAGTACTAAAGTGTGATGACATGCATGAAATGGTTCATGGCAGATTTAGGTTTAGTATGCAGTGTATGTTACATAAGTGGTAAATGCTATAAACATGATAACCATAATAGTTATATATCATATGTCATTCTTTCAATCATAGCATTGGTTGGATCCTACCAAAAGACTCAAAAAGCAAGTGAAAAGTAAGATAGTTCTATTCCAGTTTGTATCTATTATGGTGTTTTATACATATTATTTTAGAGAAGAGAGGATTTGAAAATATCAAGTTTGAAGAGATTCTAGAGAAAGTGAAAATGTCACCACTGGGATTCAAACCTGGAACCCACACGTCTGTAGCATGCTGCTATACTAACTGAACTTTGACCCAGCCATAACATAGTTCACTTTTCCTCTAGTTGCCACATTAGCTCCTGGTACTCGACATGTGGACATGTCATCCAGCTCTACACAACTTTAGAGATCAGCCTCCCTGTGCCATGTGATTTGGCAATGTAAGGAAGGTCATCTTGCTTATCATGCTGTCCACAGCACATTGAATGTTGGAAAGTATCAGGAGCTAATGTGGCAACTAGAGAAAAGTGAACTATGTTATCACTGCATCACCATCTATATGGCTTAGTTGGTAGAGCAGCATCCCATGAGTATGCTGGTCCCAGGTTCGAATCCTGGTGGCAGCATTTCAGTTTTCTCTAGAATCTCTTCAAACATCATTTGATTGTTCTTTTTGTAAAGGCGTCATACCTTGCTTCCATTATGGATGCATTTGTAAACATTTACTTTTCTGTGTTGAGAGAATATATAATAAGTTGTGATTGTAATGTTCCATATTGTGTCAGGGTGTTTCTAATGCATATTCCATAATATGTCAATCATAAGATACAAATGCAGAAGAGCAGGCTTCAGTATTTGGTCACAGGTCATACTAAAAGGTTATATTTTTTTACCAGCTTTAATATGCCATCATAACTTGGGTGTAGATGCTAAAATGGCAAATTTTTACTACATACAGAAATACAAACCAGGAAATGATAACTTCTGGTTTGAATTCCGTTTTTTGTCACAGTAAAAGGTCGTCATGATTATTGACAAACTTTCATTTGACACCGTTGTTTTAATGCTAGGTTTAAAAGCAACTTAAGTTTGCTCCTCATTTTTCATTTTTTGGTCACTAAGTGTGATTTTGACTGTAGTATACAGTGTTCTAAATGCAGCTACAAAAACACTCCAGTGAGTCATGTTTCTTATACCAGCAAAGGTTTGAAATGCTAAAAATGATTACTGCCAATGTGTTGGACTGTGGAAGTGTTGTGTGCTGTCAAGCACATCATAAAAGTTTACTGTCCTCCTAACAAAAATCAAATTTTTGTAAACAGAAGAAGGACCATCAATCAAAGGAACTTTTGATATGTGATCTGGGTTGTTTTGTCTCAAGTACCTCATATAGCTATTGTATATTTTGAGAGAACATGTTTCCATGCCTCTGATTGGGAAAGTGTTAAAAGTTACACAAATTTGATAGATGGGAGGACTTATCATTACATGAATCGTAAACTCTTGACAGTTATGTTTTGAGAGATAAATCTCCAAACATCAGGATACTTTTCATCTGACAGATCAAATTGTTTTACTTTTTAATTGATCTAAGTGTAGTTGAAGTTGTTTATTTTATAAATTGCATCCCTCTGAATAGATTATTCCTAGTTAATGAGATATGATATGATTTTGGGCATTACTATTTTTCCAGTTGGTCCACCCTACACATTGCATTTCCGTGTCAAGTTCTATGCTGCAAGTCCTCAAGACCTACATGAAGAACTAACAAGGTATTTGCACTTCGTGAACTATTTAATAGGACTTTTTATATGAACAGTGCTAATTCTCTGTCAATGGTATGAAAGAAAGATTATGAATAAATATTTTTGACACCAGACGCTGCTGACTGCGATCATCTGTAGTCAAGGTAGAACATTGCAGTGACCAGTGTCTGGCAAAGCTGTATTGCAAAATGGACCCATTACTTGATGTAATTTTTAAGTTTTGTATTGCTAATCAACTATTGGGAAGTATTATTTGTATTTTTAGTCACTATATTTTAATATGAATTGTAGACCTTTCTATATTTGTCCAGTGTTACTTTAAGTGTGTATCATTCCTTCTTTTCACATGATTCTTGCTTTTTAATATCATTATACAATAACCTGAAGATTTTTAACATTTCATTGTATTTCTAGATATCACTTCTTCATGCAGATAAAGCAAGATGTCCTGAGAGGAAAGTAAGTTCATACATATTTGATGAGATATGAAATCATTAACCATTTTAAGTTGATGCCAGATATACAAGGATGTGAAGTCGCGGATAAATATGTTTCCATCTTAGCGGTTAACATAAGTTCAAAGACATGTTAGTGTATGAAATACGAGCCACATGTTTGGTTGATTTTCGGTTTGTATTCTGGCCACGTTACGTTTTATTCCGTAGAAAGGATACCTCGTGTATGGTGATGTTCCATGTTTATAGGGAGGAGAATATTATGGACGTAAACAGTACTGTTTTTTGCCAGTGACCTGTACGTATCAAGTAGCCTCAGTTTAAAGCTTTATTTTGTACTGTCACTTCTCTTTCGTATCTTAAGTTGACACCACGTAGTCCAACTTAAGCGCACGTGCGGTAGATATCATCGTTCCAAATAGAACGGTGAACCTTGTCAGTTGCGTCTCACCCTTTGACCTCTTTTGAAAGTGTTTGGCCTTCCTAGCTATTACAGCGACTGATTATTGGTAGTAAAGCTTCAACCAGTTGTTAATATTATGAAAACTTGTAAATAACACTCCCTTTTCTGACCCGGAGTGAGCGCAGTGACGTTTTTCTACTAAGCCACCACAATTTCGACCGGTATTGTATTACTTGGTCTTTATTATGTTCTTGAATTTACTCAGTTTTTCTGATCAGATTTGCTGTAAGGCGAATGACATACTTATTTCTTTGACGAGCATCATGACACGGGTTTTAACTAAGGTCTTTTCGGTATCGGTTACGTCAGGTTGGTGCATTCAGTCTTAGAATGCTCCATGACCCATGTACATGGGCAGCGGTCTTGCAAAGCGTTCAAAAGGTGTTATTGTTGGGAGTGTAGCGACATGAGCATTAATCGGTCACGTGACAATAGGGATAGTTGAATGTCTAAATGAACGAGCCCTCTTTGTAACTGGCCGCTCGGGTCATGTTATCTCGTAATCTTTCAGTCTTTAACATTTACCCCTCGCATGCATCCTATATTTCTATGATTACTATGAAAGAGAAAAGGGTAAGGTTGCAATTAATGAGACCATGCTCAGCAAAGATTACCAGTGCGGTTTAATATGACTTGCATGGTGGTCCACTGATAGCCAGTGGTCCACTGATAGCCAGTGGTCCACTGATAGCCAGTGGTACTGGACATTGAAAGCTGTTAATGCAAGTTAACATTGCGGAATTATTCGTTTCTTTCACAGGCTTGTCCCGACAAGGAGGCAATTGGTTGACCTTTGCGCATATGCAGTACAGTGTAAGTATTCATCTCTGCGTTTAACCCTGGTTACGCTACGCTCACTAAATGTATATGATATTATCTATTTATTTTTTTTGCGACTAGTTGTTTATGTACGTATTCTTATTTGTTAATTATTATGTTTATTATGTCCCGACTTGGTTACATCCACATCTTGCCAATAAACTGTCCACTAGTTAGGTTTAGAACTTGTTACCTAGGATTAGCTAATATTTTGGACTTCTGCTGGAAAATGTCGAAAGGAAATGAGATAAGGTATGGTCAGATTGACTAAGAATTTTTTAGTACAAAGTGATATTTTTTGTATTTTTTAGTTGAATTTGTGTGGCGCAAAAAAAAGCTACACCTACTGATCAAACCTCTACTAGAATGTATGCAGATTTTACTTACAAATAGACTGATATACGAAATAATACCATCATCTAGTTAGATATAATCGATGCATGCCCCATTGAACTCAGGCAATGAGAGTTCGTGTATTTTATTGTGATCTGTCTTCCTATTTGACCAGCCTCTTTTTCATGCATTTTATTATATTTGCAGCTGAACTTGGTGACTACGACCCGCAGCTGCACCAAGGGAATTATGTTTCTGAGTTTAGATTTATACAAAACCAGGTAAGGGATTGCTCTTTTTTAGTTTGTTCATGGGAATATTAAGCTCGATTCATTGACGGAGACCAAGGGTTTGTCATGGTCGCAGTTTATGTGAATTCCTTTTCCCATTTGTGTTTGGGACAGCCTGTGAGTAGGCTTATAAGGCCTTCCTATAAATTACTACTTAAGCCTACACTAGATTTTGTCTGAGCAATTAAGGAACAAGGTTGTGGCCCCATGTGGTTCACCGTAACGATTTACTTGATACCTAGTTTTCGGTTTGAATTAGGAGAGGATACGGCTGATTTCATTAATTAAATAAACGTTTTGCATGTCGTTCAGAAAAGTTATCCTTGAATTTTGAGCAGTTACAGCGTTGAGTAACAAAATTAATGCCTTTATGGGACAGGTAATCGCTCCGTTGTGAAGTCTAGGGAAACTTTCGAACCAACAAGGGGCATGGGAAGTATCTGAATTGCAATGATTTGAGGAGACTTTTTCATTAAGGGGACAATTGGATATACGTGAAACAGAAAGATGAATAGTGTGATGCGTAGAAGAAATAATATGGATTTTCAAGACCAATTTTATAACAAATTTTTGCCTAAAGTGGATTTCAAGTGTCTTTTGAGTAGGATGAGACGTCCATCTTGTAAACTTTACTTTGTGTTTGCTCTTCTGTCTTATTATAATATTGAGAATGACTGATAGAATGAGGTTGTGAGCTGTGTGACTTGTAACAGAGGAGTAAAATAAACCACTGGTAATTTATTCAAGTATCTCTTTTTTTTCTTATTATTGTTGTTTCTGTTTCTTGTAAATTTTAATTGCTCCTTTTAGAACGAAGATTTAGAAAGGGCAGTAGCCAAGAAGCACAAAGCACTTCTGTGAGTAACTCCCGTAGAGTTGTAGTATATATTTGAAGCCTGTTCTTTGATGAACGTTAATCTAAATAATTGAAACAGACTAGGTTACCAACTCTATGGATCCGGATGCCCGATAGTGTAGCAATTTTTTCTAGTAGCAAATGCACCGCACGGTGCTCGAGGATTAGTGAGTGAGTGAGATGCTATCTGAGGGGAGGAAGATTGTTAGCAATCTCTCATCGTACCTCCTGATAAGGGAAAGGAAGGAGAATGTTAGCGCTATCCCCACTTCTTATATATATTCTTGTTTTTGCCGTATTTGTTTGTTTGTGTGCTTGCTTGTTTGTTCTTTATGGAACTTGAAAGAGAATGGAGTACTTCAAAGAAGGGAAGATGGCCAGTATTAAGGTGGCGGGACTTTCATCGCTCTAATGATGTTCACTATGTATTCAAGATGGCTCTAGATTACCGTTTTGTGTATTGTAATTATGTACGTGTCATGCGTGTAGTGATTTAATGGCTAGGGTACGTAAACACTACAAATAGAAATAGAACGGAGGATATTCTACGTATTTTCATATTTTGAAAGTGTAAGTAGCTGGAGTCGACCATCAAAGGCTTTTGTTTAGCAATGAAGAAAGGTGGATTTGAAGAGATACTAGATAACCAGAAAAGATGTAATAAACGTAACCCACTTTCATCTTGCGTGTTCTCTACCAACTGACCCAGTTAAACCTAATGACGACGTACTCTATTTCACTAGTCGCTATCATGAAAATATTAATAGTTCATGAAACAAGCACAATCCGTGATGTATTTTTGGTCCAGAGCTTTTTCGTTAAGAATACTACAGGAAAAGGTCGTAGAAAGACATTTCATGCTTTGCATGCCAACAAAAATGTCAAGTTGACATACTTCTTTATTCAGTTATCGCAACATCAATCGCTTCGTTTAAGTGTCACGATTTTTTAAAATTGACTTGCTCTTGAGCCCGAGACTTTCGCAATTCCATCCTTCGCTGCATGCTTTATCGTATAGAATCTTATAGTTAAGGTTTCTAACTATGCAACTATACCGCGGTGTGAACGTCACAGTTATTTCTTGTTGTCTGCAGTCAAGTCAGGAGTAACTCAATAGTTGCCCTGGAGGTTGATATAACTGCAGGTAATACCATGGTTGCTGATAGGATATTTGTGGTACGAAAAATTTTTGCCAAGGAGATGGAAACGTTGCGCAAAGTCGGGCAATGCTTACGCGGCCTGTGCCAATTCGTGCTAAAAAGCCCGATATGTACTGGTATCTGAACAAATATGCAACAGCGATTGCTATAGTCGAGTGTACGCACCGACAAACTGATACGTCTAGCTCACCAACTGATGTAATTTTCTAATCGTGATTAACTGATGCATTATCACTATCACCTAACCATTGACTTTACCTTAGCCACTACTTGGTTGACCATTGGCCTTCTTAATTTGGGAACCAGATTTGTATGTAACAGGAGGTCAACGGAGTCGTACGAAGATGATCATTACCTATGTTAGGTGAAATTGATCTGTTTGGGTGATATCAACGATGTGGTTGAAAGTAATCTTGTTACCGGTGAACACCAGGACGTTGTGTTAATTTTAAGTCACTACTTTTTTTACTTACGATTAAGTATTTAAAATGCTCTGAAGAGAGGATTAAGAAGACGATAAAAGCTATACAAGTTGTTTTGAGATGGCGAAGTTACTCCGGTCGCTACGGGATTAACAGCATATGAACATTGTCAATGACGTTGTCCAGTATCGTAGTACCTTTGTAGTTATCAAAGGGTTGTACAGTCAACGAATTGTTACATAAATGAACAATTTCTGTTTTACTCTTTTTCAGGGGGATGAATCCAGCTGAGTGTGAGGTTAGCTACCTCAATATCGGAAAAAGATTAGAAAATTATGGAATCGATTTTCACAACGTTCGGGTAAGGGAATGATTACTGTAATGTGATCAGTAGATCTGGCAACATACTGTTGTCTTTTCCAATCACCTGCATAAAAATTGTTATAAAATCCACTACAGAAGTCGTCTGGTCACCTCACCCTAAAACCCGTCAGATGCATTACACTTGTTGTTGAAAATGCTGATTGATTAAGAATGCCTGAAAGATGCTGAGCAGCTTTTGCGATGGTAGGAATAAAGCGCATAGCTGAACTTGTGACTCATTCAAACGTGGGCTTGGAAACTTCATACTTGTATCATAGAAATTTCGAGTAAAACAGTGTGGTTCTTGACTGTAAAAAAAAAGATATTAATTTCATCTGTTTTGAATCCTAATTTGTTCTTTGTTGGTAAAAGGGATTTTACAATTCAAATACCTTGCTCAAGTGTATAGCACTATATTGCGATGCAAATATCGTAGTATTAGGATCATGAGCCGACAACGACCCGATTGCGACACAATCGTGTACCCCATTGGCCTCGCGAGTGCAATCCATGACAGACATCAGCAACTCTGATAATTACAATGACAGTACAGTGTCCTTTTATGATGGTGAGGCATTTATGCTTTAAAAGGTTTTAATGTGAAATACAAGAGAGGTTTTTATGGCATTGTTTGGTCGTTGTAATGTATTCCGACTAACAGTGTTTATGAGAATGGTTCCTACACTTTGCTTGAGAAGTAAGATGATGTTTAAGCACATATCGGTATTTCCTACTTTGGTATCATTTAATGCTGTATTTTATTATGACAAGTTGACCATTTATCATATAGAAACCCTAATGTTTGGTTAAACTATGAAATGATAAATTATTTTATTTCTAGTCAGAAGATGGCAGAGATGTGGAACTTGGGCTTTGCGCAAGAGGGGTTCAGGTCATGGAAGGAAGAAAGAGAACGGGACTTATTCAATGGTATGTGTACTTGCTCTTTATGAACCATTGTGCTAGTTAGGTTTTTGGGCGAGGTTATGACACTGTGGGTTAAATAGGGAATGAGATAGATCGTTGTTGGTATGGAAACTTAGCCACGACAGCACGCCTTACGCATATTAGTGTGTGTAATAGCATGTTCATATGCTTACAGTGAGATAGTTAAAATCACAAAGTAATAAATCCTTTTACTCAGTGGCAGTTTTAGGGGGAGGCCATAAGGGCCCCCATAAGCCCCCCTGCGCTTCAATACTAAGAAAATAATAGGTGACCAACTTTCTGTATTGATCTCTTGAAAGTAACTGAAAACTTGGAAACTATACCCTCTGAAAGGAACACGGTGCCGCCAGAACGTGCCTTGCAATGCATGACGTCATTGGGCTCCGCAAACCTTTTCGGCC
This sequence comes from Carybdea cf. marsupialis auct. non (Linnaeus, 1758), assembly GCA_010016065.2. Lineage (NCBI taxonomy): Eukaryota > Metazoa > Cnidaria > Cubozoa > Carybdeida > Carybdeidae > Carybdea > Carybdea cf. marsupialis auct. non (Linnaeus, 1758). The sequence continues at coordinate 27,934 of JAAAKL020000331.1, forward strand.
CAGGGCCCCGCGCCATTCAAAATCGCCACTGCTTTTACCGTTCTCTAGTAATTGCTCTTTGGGTCGTTAAATTTATCGGTTTGTTGTCGGGTAATGTACGTTTCAGATACTTTTAAGTGAAGACTATTGCACCCATAACGCGCTGTAGACGACGTCCAATACGACACAGAAGAGATGATATGTAGGACTTCGTGAGGTGGAAAGTATTTGATATTTATGTGGCATTCTTTTTGTTCCAAGTACATTGAAAGGCGTTTTACATGTGACAGTTCCCCGCTGCGGAAGCCAGTTGTTATTGATTTCTGTACTAATCCACTCTGTGAGGAGTGTAAATACGCAGCACTCACACCATGATTTTATGGGATTTTTCAATCATAACAACTATACAATATTCATTAGAACTTAGTATCGCTAAGAAGGAGAGTTACGTGAACTTCTTCGTATTGATATTTCAGCAAGACGTGATTTTCTTCTACCTTCTTCTCTCGGAACCCTTGTATTATGCGGCAGATGTTCTAACTTTACCATGATGTCGTCAAGGCTTTTATCCATGCCACTAGCTTGTCGAAAGTCGGTTTGAATAGAGAAAGCTGCCGCATAGAATTTTCCTAGTTCCCAGGGCAGAAAGAGAGCGTTGAATAATGATAGCTGCCATGCTCCGTGTAACATTGATATTCTGTTTCCACGTGACCAGAGTATAGAAACCATCAGTCAATAGAAACCGTTTGTTCATGGGACAGAGGCAAGCCTTTCTGTGCACGGACTTCAGGTTCTTTATCTGGACAATTTCCAAGCCGCAAGAAGTTCCTATCTTCGAAATTTAACTCTCACGGTTTTCTTCGTTGCAATATGTTCTTGGCTTTACCAAGTTACATCTAAAGCTTATAAAGTTGTTTAAACAATATACGTGATTGTGGATTTAATTCCAGTTATCTAATGTGTTTTATACATTTTTGTTGTTTTGCTGATTTTGATTATTCGAGGAGTCCACTCGTGTGTCAAACTTGTACTGTTTATTTTTTAAATAATGCAAGACAAAAATAAAACCGTGGCAAAATCTGCTAAAAATCTTAATTTTGTCACGTGACCACCATGTAACAATAATAACGACTTCTTAAGCTCATCTGTTCATCACTCTAAAGATCTAGCCGCAATTTGCATGTATTTGTGTAAAATACTTTAATGTATTTCTTTGTCGATCTAGACTGCTTGTTGCTTTAGATCAATTAAAATTTTTAAATCGTTTTGAATAAACACTGATGAGATCGTTGCTCTGACACGCAGATTTGACAGCCGGTCTTATTTTTGCGTCTTCGTCTTTATTGAATAGGCCCCACATCGTAAACATTTCATTTAAAAAGCAGCATTTCTTTCTGACAGTTGAGGGGAAGGAAGTAAGTATATCGTTATTATCGTTATCGTATGCAATTAGTTCTGATCAAGTTTGAAATGACAGTAGCACGACTGTTAAATATCTGATCGTGGTTAGCAAACATCCCACAGTCTTCTGTTGTTTCTCTTTCGCCTTTGATGGTTTTTTGTCGTGTTTTAAATTACACATTTCGTTAGGTTGTAGTGTACAAATTATCTACAGTTGTCGTCGCTCTTACTATATTTTACATCTATTCATCGTGGTTAGCAATGTCGCACAGTAGCCACGTGTAAGTCTAGTTTATCCTTGGTCATGCTCGGTAAATTTTACACGGAGTCCTTTATTGTGTCAGACTACTTCACTCCATTTGAAAGTCCTTTCTGTTCTGTGGAAGATATGAATCATGGAATGCTTCTGTTCTTTAATCGCATCCTCAAGCTGTTTAGGAACTCCTTCGCCATGTCATTGTTAGATTATTATCGTGTACAATAGACAGATAAACAACTGTGATGACATTTCAGTGTGGCCCTTTTCCTTTCGCTTAGTGGTTGGTTGTACATTGTTTCAATAACAGAAAGACGTCCTTCTGCGGTAATTGTTAAGTAGTCATTAGAATTGTTCCATGCAACTCCCTTTCTTTTCACTTAAATAGTTAGCAATTATTAATATCGAGTTTGTTTTGGTAACATTTTTTAAAATATGCGTATTTTTTAAGTGTATAATACTTACCGATTTTTTCCCTATCACAGTCTCACATCATGCAAATTCTACTTAATTTCCTGAACACTTTTATGCAATTGATGGCAGATTTTTGTCATGTCTTCAGTCGTAGTCTTTTGTCTCAAGACGTGACAAATATCTACCATCAATGGCAACAACTGAGTCGAAAAGCGTCAAAATATTTAACTTTCATGCAAGTCTGCTGTCATTTGTGTGAAACTACAGAAAATCGCTCTAATCCCCTCCCCATATGCAGATATTCCTTAATTGCAACTTTTTCACGCCGATTCTCGTCAGAGCTGCACACGGCAATGATAAACATTTGTAGAGTACAAGACTTTGCACGTTCAAAATCTTGTGAAATTGAGATAATGAACGCACAAATTCTTGTATCGTTCCAGCTCAGGGGAAGATAGGCATGAAAAAGGCTTAAAGTTGCAAGTAATAAATGCGTTGTTTCTTGCTTACATGAAATTCTGTACCACCAATAATCTGTTTATGTGGCTATTAGTAAATGCCCCTTCTCTTATAATGTGGCTTTCATTCTCCGTATTGATCCGTTATGTACTCGTTGCCAACCCGTACCTTATAACGTCTTGATTTTATGCCATCTTCTAAGTGTTTGACAATTCTTTCCTTCACTTGCTCATCTGCTTTTCTCTCTCAAGTTACCACAATCTGTCTAGTCCAGACTTTACTGTCACATGTCTGAAAAGTAGTAAGTGTATTCCATTTATAAGAATCTCAAAAACCATGTTTTGTGATGGTTCCGGCAACGTACATGTTATCGTTTGATGATAGTTTGTTCCTACCACACGAGAGCCCCAGCTTATGATATCGTCCTTTCAGTGGGAAAGGTACCGTCGTCTTTATTTTCATCACAGATGTAATGTTCTTCCTTACCATTGTTAACATCAACGTCTGTAATGTTCACTTTCCCTCGGACAGTTTTATTGTTAACAAGCATAAAAACAAGTATCCATTTTACCACAAATCTGATTGTGGGTTCCGCGCTTAGATAAAGGACCTTGTCTTAAGCCTGCTTAAACGCAAAGAAGTAGCAGAAAAACGATTGATAGAAGCGGGAAATCCTTGCCTAATTATTTACACCATAAAGACATGAGGAAATATGATGGTTTTGATGTGGTCTTGTGGCGATAGCATTTGTTGACCACATGCTAGAAGTGGACTAATACGTCACTGATCTGCCATTTAATATTTGTGAGGATGTTGAACCTGTGGTTTTATGGCAAATTGCATTAAGATCTAGATATCAACAAGTGGAGGAAGACAAGGTCGTAATAAGAGGTCAGCAGATGGAAGGGGACGAAGCGAAGGAGAGGCAGAAAGAGCGGACAAGAGGAGGAAGCAAGAAAGAGGGTACTAGCCACGTTTGGGAAAGAGGTATGATTGGCAAAGAGAGGACTTGGGTAGAAGGATTCAGAAACACAATTGAGAACTGGAAAGAGTGGGACGTGAAATAGGGTAGGGGGAAACCTGGAGCTCGAGGTTGCGCGGATTTCTTTAGGAACATAACTTTAAAAAATCATGTATAAAGAATATTCATGGTTTCGGAAAAGAACATTGTAATTCTGGAATGGTTTGCTCAACTACAATGACGTATTGGTCTTTCTTCGTTTTTGTTTTAAGAAGGGTCTTGCTTGGTTCTGACAGTGCTGACTACCATTTAGACAAGAGCACAGGAGTAGGAATATAGGTTTGAAAAAGTAAGAAAATGTAAATGCCGTCGAAAGTGTTACTACCTTACGATACCTTACAAGTGATGCTTTTCATACACACGTCTTTTGAATATTTTATTTATTTTTGATGCAGAGGAAAGAATTAGGAGATGATGTGTACAGCTACATTTTACCGACCGCTAGGGGGAGCAAACATTTATGGAAATGCGCTGTTGAGTACCACTCATTTTTCAGGTAATACTCCTAAATCTCCATATATTTCAAGGCTCTGCTTAGCTTTCAATTTTTGCTGGCATATCTATTAATTTGTATACCATTATACTTTTATCTTTTGATTTATTGTTTTACAACAATGATGTTCATCGTATCAACAAAAAGGGGTTAAGTCAGTTCCTTGCGTGTCACCTAGAGCAGAGTACGCTGACGGCAGCTTCTTTTGTTACGCAGAGGTTCCGATAATTCATACTTTTATATGATAAAGCAACGATGTGGCAATCAGCGCGCCATGTATGTTGGATAACTATTGATTAGATAGGTACAGGTTGAATTAGTAGTGGTTAAAACCGAGTCCAGAGTCATGTTTTCAAAAGTAAGCGTTTGTCATGGCCAGAAGTTAAGCAATGTTTATGGTAACTTGGTGTAATGTTTGACACTTTTATTTTCGAGAAATTTAAGCTGCCCGTTAGGACATTTGATGCTTCAAAAACTTCCCTAATGGAACATTTATTGCTTTCAATCTAAACTGCCATTGTTGCCTTGGTCTTAATGGCTGTTGACTGGAAAGTCAAAAATCTGACTTTGAGTAAATGCAGGATTGGTAAACTTGCGTGTTGGAGAACTTTTCAAGCCAGGATATACATGTGCCTTGCAACACTAGGTGGCCAAGAGAAATTGGAGGCTGACAGCAGCTGTTCTCCTACATTGCTACTGTTTGACCATGGCTCCTTTGATTAGCTGTACAAGAATGGTACACAAGTATCATTTAAGTGGTAGTACCAGATTATAAAGGAATACAAACTGTTACAGCTAGCAGATTATAAAACCATGGTTTCCGTCCTTTAAATTGCCTGTTGAATGAAGTTCCAAATATGAAGAATGGGAATGGGTTCTTTTGATCAGTTTTGTCCATCCGTCGTTTAATTTGGAGGCAGTTGTAATCATGATAATTTTGCCGATGTTGCTTTATTGTGAGCCAACGCAAGAGTTATCGTTCAATGAAATTGAAAATGATGCCACCCCCCCCCCAAAAAAACCCCGTACAAATAGAATAGAGAAAAGGAAAAATGTTACCTAAGGACCGAGATACTAAATCTGGGGGGCTGTTGTTTACTTGGAGGTGTTAAACGAGAGTCTTCCAGTAGGAATAATACTAGTCTTATCATTGCACTTCTGTTTTCCTTGAGAAGCCGAGATCCGAGACAAGATTCAGAACTGAAGTCAGGGAAAAGGCACTATTAACCATGGTGGATGCTGGGTAATTACTTAACGCAGGAACGGAGAGATATCACTTAAGTCGTTATGAAACGTTGCTTGAAATAGAAAGGTCAGTTTTTTAAGTAAAATGTTGGGAAGAGGCTGGTCGAGAAAATTGCAGAGAGAAGTTGGACTCAAAAACTTTCCAATAGTTGAATGGTGATTACCACCAGTAGAGGATTGGTAGTATGTTATCTTTGTCGCCTACGCGGGTCACGGGTCACTGTTCCCTGGTTCGAATCTCCCGTGAATGCTGAGATATTTTTTATTTCTCTAGTATCTCTACAAAACTTTGCTCACCGTACGTTAAGAGCTGTTTCAGCTTTTCACTTTGTATGTTTCATTTATGACTGACTTTATTACTATAGCAAGTGCTTAAGTTAGGTTCACATTATATGACTTTTCTCATTTTCAGATTGGTGAAAGCTGAAGCCCCTGTAAGACGTAGGACAAGCTTTTTGAAATTAGGATCACGATTCCGTTACAGGTAATACTGTTCAATAGCCTCGCATTTTTAAAAATCTTTATTCAAGAGTTGCCTTCTTAATTCTTTACTCCTCATGACATGGCCCAACAAACGTTAAAAATTGAAAGTGCAAAACAATTGCAGCTGCGAGAGGAAATTTTCGGACGGATGGCTTACTCACTTATTGTGCCGTTTCACTGTATGAAGATCCGATTAAGCCATAAACGAGTTGGAGAAGCAAACATCGTTAAAGTTGTTGGAACTCTTGATGAATACGCCTATGAGGACAACATGAACAATGCCAACGTATTCCTTAAGATTTTTTCTGTAAGTTTAACAATGAACTATTTTACGAGTTGAACATTGACTGAAACTTGAATAGCTCGAGAACAAAAAGGATTTTCCAGAAAATCGTAAGTTCGTGCGCAACGTAACAATGTGCGTACAGTCCTTTCTCTGGTACCTTTATTGAAGTGATATTTTACCTTTTCTCTTGTCTCATCTCTTTCAAGTCACCAACCAGTTTTCACACCCCTTGCTAGAATCGATGTTTTGATCAATTCATATCGGCAATATTGATCTACTGTGTAAATAGGGAGACTATCATGCTCCTGTGACCGTAATTTATCGAACTAACAGTAAAATAAAGCATCACAAGTACGTAGATTGACTTCATGACTTCAATAAAACAGAGTCCTTAGCAAGAATGAACTTTTACAGAATCATCGCTCGTCGCAGAAAAGAAGACGCCCTCTTTCGAGGTCACGACAGTGAGTACAGGCGCGCCAGTTCTGGATATTGTATTTGGATGGGGAATGAGGAACTGCAAGTAGAGAACTTTGGAATGATGTCTAGGAGTAATTCGTGCAAATCTGAAGCCGAATATATGGTTACTCACCATGGATTGACGAAAATATTTCCCAGGCCTCCCCTCAAACATGGGCGTCTTTAAGGGGTTGCGAGTGAGCATTTTGTTCTCATTAAAAGTGCCGGCCATTAAAAGTGCCAGTCATTTAAAGTACCGGCCATTTAAAGTACCGGCCATTAAAAGTGACGGCCATTAAAAGTGCCAGTCATTTAAAGTGCCAGTCATTTGAAGTACCGGCCATTAAAAGTACCGGCCATTAAAAGTGCCAGTCATTTAAAGTACCGGCCATTTAAAGTACCGGCCATTAAAAGTGCCAGTCATTTAAAGTACCGGCCATTAAAAGTGCCGGCCATTTAAAGTACCGGCCATTAAAAGTGCCGGCCATTAAAAGTGCCGGCCATTTAAAGTACCGGCCATTAAAAGTGCCAGTCATTTAAAGTGGTAGTTGAAATCATGTTCTTTCTGCTATCAACAGTGGCTGTAACCCCACCCCCACCCTGCTAAAAAGCGAGCCCTGCGGAGGGCTCTTCTTATCGGATAAATCGTAAGATATCTGGCGATATTGATGTTAGACGTGTTCTTATGAGCGGTTATGTGGGGTGGGGGAGTTTCGAGACCAAAATTTTCTTTAGCAAATTTTGAAGAGTAGGAGTTCACAGCAAAACAAGTGATTTCGTACTTTTCCTCAAACTTATAATGCTTTAATTGCTTAATTTGAAAGGTTGTATCCGTTTCCATGGCAAAGACCTTAATTGACGGGTGCAAACCTTTAGACATTTTATTTCGAAAACGTTGTAGAAAACAGCATTTGAACGTGAACTTATATTGCCCGTCAATATTCAAAATATTTGTATTTGAGGTCCCAAAGACAATAGTTCAAAAGGTAATTAATGTTTTACTAATTATGGAATGGACAAGAAACTTGTTTCCTTCAGCACATCTTAGAGAAGTTTATTGCTGCACTTATTTATTGCTTGTTGCAGGTACCATCAAAGAACTCAATGCTTTTAAAACTTTACTTTGTTTTTCATGGTACATGCTTCAAAGTCATTCGTGTACTTAAAGTATTTATTATTCATTACTGTTTTTCAACTAAGTACGAGCGGTAAAGCACCATCAAAAAGTTAGATGGCATTCTGAAGGCCGATGCCAAATCAGAAGTCGCTAATCGTATGCATTTCTGTAAGTGTACATAAAAAAGTGACAGTTTTACCCAAAAATCTTGTCAAAACATAGTAAAAGTTAAATGCCGTTCACATTATCTCAAATGAAAGAACAGAATTTTGACACATTTCGGCCGAAAAATTATGTCATCAGAAAGATACTAACGCGAGCGTCATTATTATGTCAACAAAAGGTTCGTTTAGTGATCTGCCGTATTTTGTAATGATAGCGTTAACAATTTAGGAATTATGTATGGGTTGCCCAACCGCTTTCTTAGGGGGAAATTGAGTGATTGGATTGCCGTTTTATAAGTTTGTTTGTGCACTGGACTCAAAGGAAATTTTACTGAAGAACCCTTGCCATATCTTTTCGTTTATCAAATGCCATCAACGGTGCTGCTCAGGCCTTCTCAAACCAGGAGATTGAATTTTTGTCAATTTTGCGTAATTGTGTCTCTAACCTTTATTCAAATTCAACCAAATACCGACAGTTCATACTTACGCAAGAACTTGGATGTATTTGCTAGAATAGCAATAGGGGCCACCTAACGAGCATCCGGTCCCTAAGGCAAATTCTGACCTTGAAAAGGTACCACCAATCAGTTTACACCGTCTAGCCCCCCCTGCTCGGAGTAAGTGAAAAACAAAAATTTTGTGTTACCGTGGGATATCTCGGATATGTATCACAACAGAATATGACAGAAGCTGTGTGGTTAACGTTGCCCTATCAAGACACCCAAAGTTCTGAATAAGTCATGCTGACCCTTGCAAATTTAACTCGCCCTTTTAAGAATGCTAATATCAACGATTTTTTGCAATCATTACAACAACTCAGAAGTTTAAACTTGTCTTATTTCAGTGGAAGGACACTTCATCAAGCTACTGAAGATGACAGTGTCAATGCAAGAAAGTCGATCAGAGTGAAGAGGTAATGAAGTCTATAATGTTTAATTATTGATTAGAGTAAATTAATTATGTTGAAAGAAAACGCTTTGATATACATTATGTCTAGAATGACTGAATGCTGAAGTTACAGAAATAGTGTCAGTGTGTAGTTGCAAAGAATGTGTGATGTAATGTGACATGTAATGCTGTGATTGACACTGCATTGCGAGATCCCATATGATATACGACTTGTTATGTTTTTTTACCGGCACACTGGGCCTCTATAGAACTTCCTCACCCTTTTCTGGGTGCAGTTGCTGTCCGATCTTCCGTTCGTCTATTTCTTCGCCTCCTTTTCCCTTCCACCAGTTCATTGTGCCATTTTTTCTGCAGTTATCTGCCAACAACAGGTTATGCGGTAATGTTTAAGGTCACATATGATGCGGAAACGTGTGATGAGATCAGCATTGTGTTATTTTGATGAAACCTTTGAATTAGATGTAGTGTTTACACATTATTTCTGTTTATAAGTTGAATCATTGAGAGTTGTCTTAGTATCGTATCTCGCAGCTTTGACATAGGTTAAGCTGCAAATCAATATAAGTCAGTTTATCTGCATTGTTAGACCCTGGTGGTGTTGCGCAGTAGAGAGAATATTATAGTTGTCTTTGTGTACCCTTTTCACATGAGAGGCTAGACGTCCGTCACTTCTGTGTCAAGTTATAGTTTCTTGTTCACATGAGTCATGTCGCTGACGACGTTAGACTTTTACGACGTCTACTGAAGAAATAAAATTTCACTCGTCAGTCAAGATATCCCCAACGTCAATCTACATCTTGGATAGTAGCTGCGATATTCAACACTAGTTTTGTTGCTAGTAACTGTAAAATGACATTGTCAGGCCCCTGGTGGCGTGGCACAGTAGAGAGGATATTGTAGTTGTCTTTTTAGACGTATTTGTTCTCCAAAGGGGGCGTCATAGGTGAAATATATTTAGAAACCCAGTAGATATTGCTGTGGGAGTTAGGTACAGGCCGAAATCCTAACAGGTATACACCGGGAATATAATATCAGAGGTTTTGTACTACCACGATCCGTTCCAGGTATAGAAGTTGGTCTTTTTGTCGTCGCATTCTTATCAGGTCCGCCAATATTTGGTTGCCCGTCCGTACTATCCTTTGCGTAATAAGAGCGTGTAACCGTAACCACATACATTAGAATATGCTGAGCCAGTTTTTCAAATACGCAGAGACCCAGCCTATCTCTACATTCTATTTATCTGTTTGTCTGCTTGTCATACCATTTAGTTCTGTATTTGTCGTTTTAACAGAGCTAGAAGCGAAAGATTTGCTCAACGCTCCACTATAGGTAAGTTGCATCATCGTATTAGTGCTGCATTTAGTTGGTGTTACCATTAACCCGAATCCGAACTTAGAGTAGAGGGCTGCAGGGTGTGCTGAAGCTGGATAAAGCAAATATCCATTGAATAGGTGACTTAATTTCAGGAAATATCACAACCGTTGTATGGGAGGGGGATATTCGACAGCTCTGAAAATACCGCTATAGTCAAACATAATGTAGCCAGAGAAAACTATTATGGTCACACACGGTGTACTAATAGCAGAAGAATAAGTATAGGATAAGCGTACACGTTCTTGACAGTTCGAGTTTCGATATTCCTAAATTTAATGGATACTCATTATTTTTGTACTTAACCAGATTATTTAAGTACATTTTACCAACATTGAGTTGAGTAAGACAGGCTTGATCTGCTTGTTTGTTTGAAATCAGTTCAAAGCCACATTTCTTGTAGCCGCTTATGTAAATTTTTGTCTTGTGCATACACCAATCTCACGGATAGGAAATAGTACTGTTGTTACCCTTTATAAAAAATAGAAAAGGGATGAAAAGTCGTCCTCAGTTATCCGAACAACTGGCTCTCCATACCTTCAGTTTATCTCGCTCGGATAATCGAGGATATCCTCCTCAGCTCAATATTATAGTGTGATGCGTGGCGGATAGACAGTAAGACAGAAGTATTGCTTCTTCTTTTTTGAAATTGTTGTGAAGAGATAAGTTGGTAGCCCAGAAACCTGCGTGATTGTTTCCCAATCCATGTACTGTTGTGCTGAAAAGTATCACAATGGGTAATAACGGATTATGTAATGGAATAGGACATAGAGCATTATTTCGCTTCTTTACTAAAGATACCCTGTGGAGGTGACCGGAGCAAAAAAGGGGGCGGACGCTTTGCTATACCATGGAATAATGCTAGGAGGGGGAGCTTGGCAGTCAGATGAACAAATCAACAAAAGGGGCAAAAATATGGAGGGATGAGGAACAGAATATTTTATGGACCTCCTGTTTCTAGCTTTCATATTACATATTATTTCAATGGTATGTGGTGTACCGCACCATTTACAATCTTATTGTTAAGTGTTGTGCAAGGTGTTACCGTGTTCAAGGGGTGGCTTCCTCAGTGAATGTAGCACTCAACCATAGCTACGCGTTTCGAAAGTTTTCTGTACGGTATGAAATAGGTGGCGTATTTATTCTGGATAGACCTACTTTACGGCTGACCAAATTATCTAGCATTCGTCATTTCTTATTTTGATTTAGATCATATTCTCTGTTTTATCAGAATGAGATGATTCCGTTTCTGAGATAACAGTAATGTTCCCCATAATCGTGCAAAATAGTCTAAAATTTGACATGGCCCATATCCTGATGGTCATTGATACTAATCCTTTCAGGTTATATTCGCGTCGGATCAAGAGTTTGGGCCAAAGCCTTCAATGGTGACTATTACAGGGGTCAGGTCACTGACATGAAAGATAAAGTCTATATTAAGTTCGAGGACGGGGACACCATTGCTCATGAAAGGTAAGAGAACAATATTACTAAGTCGAAGAGAATCGCCCTCTAAAGATAAAGGGCGTATCGTTTATATTCGGTATATTTTATATTTATAAGCGGTTTCATTAATCTGAATATGGAGAAGCTTGAATATGGAACTTAAACTAGACATCTGCGCCCGCTAAGAAGCCAAACGCGGTGCGAAGAGATTCACATTTGCTATGGCCGCACAAATTAGAGATGCCGGGTTGAGTGAATTGACATTCTTCTGTTTGTCTGTTTATGTTCTTGTTATGTTTTGCTGGTTGTTCGTTGACCAAAGTGCCTATCTTCGCGTAGAATATAGTATTGAATTTAAGGAATAAAGGTCGGTATTTTTAGTGTGGCATTATGTTGTGTTCTAGGGAGGAAATTGCTGCGAATATGGTGTTAATTTCAGTGTTTTCCGGTTGTACAGTTAAGCTTGTCCTTTATACCATCCAGTGTTTATTAGACTTTTTTCATCATTCTATTTGCATTCCTGTTATTTATTGTTTATGCTTTAGTTTTGCATAAGGATACTCTGTAACAATGCCTTGAGAATGTGGCTTACGTCGGTATAGGTTGTAGTACAGATAAAAGAAGTCACCCGTTGAATTTTAGATGTTTTGAGTGATGAAAAAAAAGTGTTCCCCTCGTCGTTCTGTGTTCGTTATTCATCAGCTTCCTGGATCTCTTTTAATCTTTTATTCTGCCTACATGCCGTAGTAGCCTTTAATTAAAGTATTCATTTCTTGTGCTTTCAATTTATCAGTAACAATGTTCCCTGCTATCCCCCAGGTATTCTGTTAATGTGTATCCTTTAGTAATGCAAGTTGTTATGCCCAGCTGCTGATCCCCCCTCTCCTAAGGAACAGTTAGCTTTTTTTTCAACTGCAGAGTGTTCAAGTTGTTGATATTTAAGCACCAAAATTTTATGGACAACCACCACAGCTATTTGTGTCATCAGTGCTTGTGCGTGGGATCATTAAGCAAAGAGTAAAACCGGTTGACAGAAAGTGAAACCTGTGGAAATGTTTAGTCAATTTCTTTTGACTTAGGGGACTGTCTCGAAACAACCTCCTAACGAAGTTGCAAAGCCGTTCTTTTAAAACATGTAATAGTTAATCTAAGACAGGTTCTCTTAAATACGATTCTTGTGGAATTCATGCTCCGCTGATGCATGGAAGACGTCCAGACGTTCGGCGAAAGCAAGAAGTCTGGAATTAATTCCCCTTCCGTATGTCAGGGCATATTTGAGACGATAGTGGTGATAGATATAGAGGTTTAGGAGAGATGCTATAAGTGGCTTGTGCAACAATACGTGGCGCCTCTGGGAGCGGTAGTAGTGGTTATTTCGTTTGGCGTGTCGCACCGCCAATTTAGTTTGGTAGAGCCAACGCTTAAAAGTATCTCCACCTTCAAGAACAGTTCGGTAGCCACCCTCTAATACTGTCTAGGGGTAGCCAAATATTTTATGGTCCATTTCTTGTTCCTCCATGCCGCATCTCTTGCACAGCGGCGACTGCAACATGCCCGACCTGTCCATGCGTGTAGCGGTTCTTCCGTGTTTTGATATTATGTAGTTTGAGGACACCCACTCGCTTCAACTACCAATCTGAAAACCAGGTAGTGGCCTATTGGAATTCTCGATTATGTCTCCACATGTCGGAGTAGCAGCAGCCCAATCCCTCCTCCAATAGTCTGTCAAATCATAGCTCAGATTTTGGCACTTGTGGGCGTCTTGATGTTAACCTTGATCACATAAGAGCAGACTCCATAACACCTCAGAGAGGAGCAACCTGGGGGTTATTTATCCAGTTTGTGAAAAAATTCTGCGTTGCTTTCTCTCTCCTCATATGCGGCGGGGCAATGTTTCTCGTCGTTGCCAAACAGTTTATTAGGGTTGATATAAGAGCTCCAGATATTTTACGCATTGTCGAACTCAGCTGAAGATCAACAAGGGTAGTGTGGGCACTTAAATGTGCTCTACAAGATTGAGAACTAGACACATGTTGCCAGTTGGACAAACTAACGCGAAAAATTTTGCAAAGCACTGGGACAAAAGTGCTTTGCAAGGCCGTGGGAGATACTGGAAGTCTCTTTTCTAACAGGAAGGCCTCAGGCAAAGACTAACTGGAAGAGGACGCTATTGGGAATAGAGGTTACTGCAACTGGGCTCTACTTGAAACATGTAAAACTGTCTTTAGGTCAGAATAACTTTTATCATACATAATTGACCATATTGAAGTGGTTCATGATTGCATTCTAGCAACTGTATTGTCAATTTAGCTTGATCTTATTCACCTCTTTCCAGAAACGAGGCAGAAGCACTTGTCTACGATATGGATCCGGATCCAACAGAAGTAAAAATCGGTACACGCGTGATAGCACATTGGTCTGGACTCTCAGCGTATTTACCGGGTGTTGTTAGCAGAATTGAAGGAAACAAGTTTTACGTTTTGTATGATGATGGCGATACTGGTGGTAACTCTTTGCAGCAGATGAGGATATTGAAACCACCACTATTCTTTGGTAAGTGGAGTTGTGGTTCGTTTTTACTCTTTATCGTCCCTTAAATGTGATTTTCAGAAACTGTTGAGGCAGTTTTTTAGTTCAAGATGTCAATGGACAATTGCTTTCTAAGCTTTGCTTTCCGTATCCCACCTACATTACCTTCTCTTCCCTTGATCTTGTCTTTCTCCCTTTCGTCACTACGGAGCGAGTTAGTGCAGTCATAAAGAGCTGATCTAGCAAGCAGAAGGTTAAAGATTTGACCTCACTATTGGTCGTCCATCTCAAACCTCCCACGGCGAAAACAGCAAGAAAATGGGTACCTAGCTTGTCTCGAGGAAAAATTGCATTTAAGAGACTTACGCGGGCTAAAGTAGCCAGCCAACTCCTACCCCACGCCCACAGATATGAGCCCATGCAGGGCTTGTGTCTACAGCCATTCTCATGCGGATGCCCGCAGGCAGCTAGCCATTATAGACAGTCCCCCATTTTGCATGCTGTCACAGAGATGATGCCCGCTATTGCATCAATATCGAACTTTCAAGGACGAGAAAAGATTCTTATGTTCATTTTGAAAACATTTATGTGACTCGTAGCAAGCACAGGATATAGTGGTATGGTATAAACGTAACAGTTTAGAGTATGTGACTACTGCTTATACTTTTTGTATCACTATTACGAGTTTAGAGAGTCATGCACACTTGTACCGGTCCAATTGGTTCATCGTGCTGACGTGCTGACTAAAATGGCGTGCCAGAGTGGCACTAGTGGACACTACACTTAATATGTTTCGGGTGATCATGGCTAAAGTATCTGGATTCTCACACCACCACTTCAACACGTTTTGGCTATTACTATGCAACATTTCCATGGTGTTGAATACATAATCATTACAGTCATCATCAAATTCATTAATCTCATCCAGTCGGCGGCGTTTGGTTGCCGGCGCGACGTCACTTGCGGGCATGCAAAGGAAGCGGCCCGCAAATAGGTGTCTGCGTTAGCAGGTGGCCCGGACTGCAAACCGATTATAAAACCTGTGATGATCCGC
This sequence comes from Carybdea cf. marsupialis auct. non (Linnaeus, 1758), assembly GCA_010016065.2. Taxonomy (NCBI): domain Eukaryota; kingdom Metazoa; phylum Cnidaria; class Cubozoa; order Carybdeida; family Carybdeidae; genus Carybdea; species Carybdea cf. marsupialis auct. non (Linnaeus, 1758). The sequence goes on from JAAAKL020000331.1 coordinate 43,020, forward strand.
TGCCGACAAAATTTGTCCCTGGTCCGTCCTGCGCTCATACCGTGCCAGTACACTTACTTGCCCATGCAGGCCTCTATAACACATACAAGGAAAAGAATTGGCCATCGTATGTCTCAATAGGATGGCATGGCTTAGCTTGTCTTGGCAGAAGTGATAAAATTCTCTAGCATATCGCATTCCGAACGCTCTTTTGCAAATGCTGGAATATATTCACCTTCCATCTTGACAGTCCATATCCTCCTCCTTTCTCTATCTTCACCCATATAAGACTTCGTGTTTTTTTACTACCCACTGGTGCTCCTTGCCCGACATACATTTTGCTTGCCTTTCTGCGTCGCGCTTTGGTTTTTCTTTCCTTTTGTTGACTACGTCATGTTTCCGTGGCCCTTTTATTCTATGTCTTACACGGACTTGACAATGGTTATCGAAGTATTTAAAGCCATATTTACTATGTTCCATGCTGCAATTGGCACGTGCGTTAACTACTTCAATCCTTTCAGGTCAGTATTTCTTTCTTTTGTAACGACAGGACCCGGCTCAGGAAGCTCCAAGATACAGAAAAGATTGTCGATGAAAGCCACTGCATTGATTGGACCAGGGCACTCTTTCAACGATAAATCTGGCAATCATCCGAAGATGGTTGCTCGAGCCACGACCTTTGCTGCCCCCAGTCGTCCAATGAATCTTCAAACTGCCAATTCCAATGGAACAAGGACGGCAAGTAACAGTGACGATGTATTTTTCACTGAGTTCGATACATTAAATGAAGGAGCTGCGGTTCAAAAACCAGAAGCAACCAGAGCATTCGGCCTCTTCGGATCTAGACCAAATTCCGGTAGTAGCCGATCGGGCTCAACGCCAAGCCGCTCCAATTCTTCCGCAGCAAGAATTCAAAAGAACTCCAGACCAACAGAACAAAAGTGGGATGCAACCGTCACGAAGACAGCAGCGACCACAGACGACATGTATGACGGTCACGCTAGCGCTCAATACCCACACGTCATCCAGTACCCATACAGAAAGGAAATTCATGCCAGAGTGATCAGAGACAAGACTCTTAAAGCGAACCAAAGACGCCGAGCTTCTATAGAAGCAGATCTTTTATTCGTAGAGGCGGACTTGGATGACCAAGAGGTCACTAATAGAAAGAGAAGGTACTGTTAAATTTATGTCTTGAATATTGTAGAATATATTTGTGGAGTTGGATAGATAGTCGGATACTTTTTACTTCCAAATTTACATGCGTTGTTGTTAGTCGACTGCACAATTTCAGATACTTACGCAATGCGTATCCAGATGTAATTGTCAGCATGCACATTCATTGCTAAAACATCCTGAGTACCCATAACATTCAAAAGTTCGTATTGTGTAGTTTACCTTAGCTAGACTGCCTTTATTTTATTTTACTTCCGTTTTGTCTATTCTGTTTTATTTTGAAAGGGCTTTTGTGAAATTCTTGCTGATGGCATCCTATTTTATGTGCGGTTGGTGACTCCTTTCGTTTCTTCCTTGGTACAAAACAACGCAAAAATATCAATCAGTAAATACAGGGAGAGGGGGGACTCCTCCAACTGTATTTAATTCGTGTTGGCGCCGCTTTAAGGGAAGATGACCGTTGCTCCCCAGTCTCCGTGAATGTAAACTATCCCGACGTGCATAACTCTGTTTTCGCAATGAATTCACTATTTCCTGCAGTTTTATTTTTCTGTTCAATCTATAAACTTTTTGAACTTTCTTTTATTCTTCGTCAGGGGGTCGCTTCCTCGTAGTTGGAAGATTCACGTCAAGGAATCACCTACGAAGTAAGTACATTTTGCTATTGGGTTATACTTGGCTATCTAAAGTTACAATTCTAGTAAAGTTAGTGACAGACATAATATATAATAATAAAATCAATATTATGACAATATTTCAAGACTTTGCCAGGTTTTAATTGGACTGGTGGCAACATTTGTATTCACCATAACATTCCCAAGTTTATGCCAGTTCATGATTAAATGATACCAGAACATTCATGGCTAGCCTTAGAACAATGATGTTTATGTTGTTTAACAATTATGTTTCTGAGAGTTTGACCATTTCCTATAACATTAAAATCGACCTGTCCATAACACAGTCATTATAATATTACGGACATGCTATTAAGGTTGAAGATATTCTTGAGAAATGTCAAAATGGTATCAGCAGGGTTCGAACCAGGTACCCACGCATTCGCGGTGTGCTGCTCTGCCATCTGAGCTATGTATGGTGACCCGGTGATAACATAGTTCTCTTTTCTCTCATCCCCATATTAGTTCCTGATACTCCGCCGGTAGACATCGCATCCAGCTCTACGCGATTTTGGCTATTAACTTTTTTTCTTATTATAAACAATTCAGTTGTACTCAAGTTGAAGTCATCTCTTTTTTTTCTTTTTTTTGGTATGGTCGGTTTCGAGCGAGGCCTTTTACCCAGCCAGAGTGAGCAATGTCTGGGGAGAGAGCACATTTACAGGGGTGGTCTCCCGTTGCCTTCCCCAACCGATAG